>JAHLWZ010001243.1:0-11177 GCA_020536535.1 Pelomyxa schiedti | reverse complement strand
CTATGAAGGTCGCGGTGGCAAAAGACTTGCTACGGCTCTAAGTGCTCATTTGATGGAGACTTATATCACGTGCAATCCTGCTGGTGCGGTGAAGCTTCCTTACAAACTGTTCAAACTAGGAGCTCTACCTACTCTTACACAAGCTCAAACGGCCTCACAGACGCAAATCATCCCATCATCGAGGAGCGACACTCTCAACTCTCCCCCT
The DNA here is from genome assembly GCA_020536535.1 of Pelomyxa schiedti. Lineage (NCBI taxonomy): Eukaryota > Evosea > Pelobiontida > Pelomyxidae > Pelomyxa > Pelomyxa schiedti. The sequence continues at coordinate 10,969 of JAHLWZ010001243.1, read as the reverse complement.
GTCATACCTGTGACTCTCACACAACCAAGTTACCCGGAATCCAATAATGGTCGTGACAACAGAAATTCCGATCTCATTTTACGCACAGCTGATATTATTGGGTCTGCTGTGGAAAGTGGAGAGTATGACCCTGCCCTTGTTTTCCCTCCCCTCTTACATAAAATAAATAGACCAGCAAGATGCTGCTTGCAGGTTCAATGGACTCCTGTGCCGTCGATTTTGTTTTTTCTTTTTTTTTTTTTTTTTGAACTTTAATACAGAAAAACTCTTCATACACGATTATTTCAATGCTTGGCCAAGCGACCTTTGGCCAAGTGATAAAATGCAGAGTGAATCCCTCTTCTACCTCTGGATTCCCCAAGGCGCTTGCCCCTTATCCAGGGCATTATGTGGCCATCAAAGTATTAAAAAATAAACCGACCTATTTCCGAAAAGGAATGCTCGAAGTTGGAATACTTGCCTTGGTATGCGCCACCTCTTGCATTATCAATTGGTTAACAACCTTTTAAAGCTCAATTTCCAATATGATCACGATGGCACACATAAAACAGTGAGAATGCTTGATTATTTCCTTGTGCATAATCACTTGTGTATTGTATTTGAACTGCTAAGGTACAAGGAGAAATTCCAGATATATTCTCTAACTCAGGCCAAGTATCAATCTCTTCGAGCTCCTGAAGCAAAATGCCTTTAAAGGCCTTTCTCCTCGCTTAATCCGGATTTTTGTCGAACAAGTTCTCGACTCTCTTGAAGTTTTGGAGAGTGCTCACATTATACACTGGTACATTTTTCCTACGAATTCTTCCTATTTGTCCCCCACATTAGTGACCTGAGACCTGAAAATGTTTTGCTGGCAGCGTGAGTTTCGTTTTCGGAATGCCACGAGTTTGATCCTACTTGTAGGGAAGGTGTCAGTCGGGTCAGACTTATCGATTTCAGTTCAGCGTGCTTCGGGAATATCCCCCTTTACACCTACATCCAGCAACTCCACTATCGAGCTCCAGAATTATTGCTTGGCCTGCCGTATTTCAAACATATTAAGCGTCTTCAAAATAATTAAACTCAGGTACACAACTGCTCTTGATATGTGGTCATTGGGCTGCTTTACAGCAGAATTATTAGTTGGAATGCCACTTTTCCCAGGGGCAAATGAATACAACCAAATATTCAAAATTACAGATATGCTTGGGTATTGATGGAGAATTGCTTCCCCCACCTTTTAATATCTCCGCAGACCGTTCCCCACTGCTATGCTTGAAAAGGGGACACACACATCCAAATTTTACAAGAGGGTGTACTCTCCAGAGCAGCACACAGCAAAATTCGTACTCAAGTCCGTTCCTGAGTATCAATTGGTGGGAAAATTTCTAACTAAAGGAGTCAATGACACCTCACCAGGAAACAACATGGAAAGTGGAACCAGATAAGCGATACTTTGCTTACAGAACACTGGCGGAACTCATTCAACAAACACCAATTCGCTCAGCACCCACTGAAGACCAAGGTACGGTCCCCAGATTCGTGTGTACCAGAAAACCTTTATTAGCATGTGAGACTCGCCGTTCAATGGAACACTTTCTTCGGGGATTGTTGCAACTAGACCCCTCGAGGAGATGGACCCCATCGCAAGCAAAAGCACACCCGTTTATCACTGACGTTAGGTTCACTGAAGACTGGACTCCGCCACCAGCCCCTCCAAAGCCTGAGTAGTACTTTGGTTTCTCCAACAAAACTAACACAGAACAGATTAGTGGACAATTTCTACGCAGCTATAGAAGCCATGATGAAAACGGGTAGCACTCAAAATTTCGTGCCGGCAACATATTTTCTTCAGTTCATGCAACACCTAACCAAACATTTTTCATATCTCCATTCACACACTTCACATGTAACACCAGCATTTTATCAACCATCGCTTCCGCCGCAAAGGTTGTTTCGTTATATTATATATTCCTGCTCTCCTAATGTATAGAAGGGCCGATCTTTCCCCAACAAGCGGAGATGTCAGCGAATCAGTGAACCCCACTCCCCAAGTCACAGGGCGACAATCTTCCTCACCAGAACAACAAGCACCACAACCACAATTGCAATCACAAACACAAACACAACCACAACCTCAGGTTCACTCTGCACCACCACACCTCCAAACCGATTCATTATGAGAGCAGAGGAAATGACACCATAGCAGCACCTTGGATCTCCCGGCAGCAACAAGTCCTCATCGGCTCCAACAGTGCTTTTTCACATTCATACATTGTATTAAAAAAAATGGCTTTTGTGATGCAGTCTTGTGAAAACAAATACTGTCTGGTTTGGTGTGTTTGTGCTTGCAAGCACAAACAAACTTGTAGCGTTTTCCCTGTTTGACACCAAACAGGGAACAATTTTGTAAATTGCCTGCAATCAATCAGAGGATACCGCTATTGAGGTAAGAGTGCTGTCAGTAGACCCGGTGCTAGTTGTTGTTGTTGAAGTCATTTCGTGTGCTGGTGGGCTGGATCCTGTATCTTTCTTGGGAGCTAGGCTGTCTCGTGATGATACAACTCCTTGTTTGGAAACTGTCCAGCAAAACATATACAGCCAGAACTCGTGTAGGCTGTTTACCTGTAAAATAGTGCAAATTAGTTGTGAATGGGAATTGGGTGTTGACTGTGGATTTGAGAGATTGTTATTGATTATTATTCATTGTGATTAGAGTGACAGGGACCAACCGTTGTTGAATATGGAGTACAAATTGCCACCTCTGAAATGCCCCGCGTTTCATTGACTTGGTGTAGCCATCTGGGAGTGAATGTATATTGTGAGCAATGTTTTTCATTGTAACGAAATTACATGAATTTGCAGCATCCTTCAAAACTGCCGTGCCTTGCAAACCAGATTAAAAGTGCGAACGGCACAGCAATAAGTAAGCACATATCAATACACAGACCAAATATTACCGTGAATGGTGTCATAAAAGCGGTCCTTTTTTGAGTCAGAAGCTTCGCTAGTAATTACTATTGAGAGGATATGCGAAAAAATTACCAGAAGCCCCATAGGAGACCGTATCCGCATATGTACTGACACTTGCGCACACCAGGGTGCTTTTTTTTATCAAGATGAGGAGGGGGGTAGGGGTCATTCAATGTGCTCTTCCAGGCGTTCCAAGGAGACACCATCCACGTCAGCCAGTAGTATGTGCAACACGGAATGCAACCAAAGCAATAGAAGCTGCCCCCTGTCGGCGCAAAGTCCCCACAAACCCACGATGAACTCATCTTCTCTATTGACTTCCTTTGGGTTTTGTTTGTTTGTTTGTTTGTTTGCTTGTTCTTGGTGGTACTAGGACGGTACTAGGACGGTATGGAGTGTTATTTTGGTCTTCTTACAAGAAGAATGAAGAGGAGGAGTTGAAAGGGTTGTTTTTGTTTTGTTGTTAGTTAGGTGTTGTTGGGGATGGTGAGTAACGACGACAAGCAAAAAAAAAAAAAGGAAAAAGGATTGATTCGCTGATGATGGCACCACCCACGAAAACCCTCAACATCCCGTTGATATCCAATCGCGAAAAAGTTTTTTTCGTTTCTACTGTTTTGATGATCTATCTGCGAAACGGGACTCTAGAGTGAAGCACAACACCACAACAAAAACATAAACGGTTGTGTCTTGGGCTTCTCCCTTACGGTCCTTTTCTTTTTGTTTTTCAAAAGTGGGGCTGACCACACGAGGCGGCAGTGCAGTGCCTGGGCAATCAGGAGGGCACCCAAGTTGGCGGCGGAGCAAGCCCCACCACCAGCCAGGCACCCCCTGCGACCCCACGAAAAATAAGTTTAATATCGATGCTACCCAATGGGCAGCTTTCAGATATTAAGCTGAAAAGAACAGATACTACACTTGATCTTAGCCAAAAGGCCGAGAAGGTATGAATCAGGACTACTCCAGGTCGGCGTTTAAAAACCAGTCCCCGATCCCACACTAGTTATGGGACCGCCAGACTTGCGGGTTTATCTGAAAGCCGCTTTTCAAAGGAAAATTGTTGTTACGACGATGGGATCGGGAGCGTCCGTTTGCGATACGGAAACAAAAACCCCCGGCGACACAAAAGGTGGCGAACACAAAAACAGATTCCCTTTTTTTTGTTCTTTTTGTGTTTTTCCCCCAGAGTGGTTGCTTCTCCAAACTTTTTTTTGTTGTTGTTTTTGATCCTCACACTATATATCATAGTACTTGTTGGTGCACACAGGCAGTCTTGTGTGTCTACTGGTGACACAAAGTCCACACCGTTGCATGTTTGTGCTGCAAACGGGGATTTGAAAGGTGTCAATAAAATACTCACTTGTGGACGCGGTGTCCATGTATGCTTTGCTTTGTATTTTTAGAGATTTTGAGCAAAACCTTGCACTTACCCTTGTTGCTTGAATCACTCTCAGGTGGATGCCAAGGATTCTCTTGGTAGAACGCCCCTGTGCATCGCCATTTCCAAGGGACATGTTGCTATAGCGGAATCATTGCGCAATCACAGTGCGTGGTGTGTCCTTTGTGGGGGCATTGCACTTGAGCTCTGTTGCCAACTCTAATTCCTGGAAGGAGCAGAAACATATGTATTTGACCACACAGGCAAGAGCCCATTTGATTTGGCTCTAGAGTCAGGTCATAGAGGGGCAATCGAGTTTATGTAACATTAAAAACTGTAAAAAAATTGCCAGTAACTGTTCTTTCAGGGTAAGCACGAGTATTCCAGAAGTATTCACGCAGAAAGTATGTTGTCTTTCTTGGAACAACCACCAACCTCAAAAGGGGTGCGATTTGAACCCACTTGCAGCTGTTGTAATGCTACAAATGAAAGATTTAATTCCAAAGATAATAGAACGAGGAAGTCCTAGAGACTACAGTTCAAAGGTGCTGGTGGCTCTTCAAAGTGAATTCCTAAAGTAAATTTTAGGAAGATGGACGTACTGCCATGCACATTGCCTGCGCTGCACCACACTCCTATGTTGAGTTAGTGCAGTGTCTTGTAGATTCAGGTTGCTCGGTAAACGTTACAGATAGCAGTGGTTTGGACAGATACTCTTCCTCTTTATTCTGAGCACAAAGACAGGTGAAACTCCACTTCACATAGCTGCGAAGCTCAATAGAACTGATCTTGTTGAATTTTTGGTACGTTCATGAATTTGGAAAATACTCTTCTCATATTCAGAAAGATTTCCAAAAATGCTGTTATAGAATCACTCGACATTCACGATACATCGTACCTTCACCTCTTCTTTTAAGTAGTACACCAATCTTCACACCAGACCAATACACTATATCACAGCATGTGGTGATCTCCCTTTGATTAACAGATTGGCAGACATTCTGAAAGTACACTGTCTTATTTATGCAACTTCTAAGCATGTTGTAGAAAGAGAAGCTAAATCTATTTACACAAAAAGGCTACTCCTGGGTATCACAGGCAGATACCAGACATAGTTGCCTCGTTTCCCCCACCACCACAATATCCAATAGATGGGATAATACTCCTGCTGCTGTCCTACACTTCAGACTTACGAACTCGTTTATACAGGTGGACCCAATGCAACCACTTTCCCCCCCTCCACATCCATCTGAAACCGCAGTTACGGAGACAACAACGTGTTCAATGACTTCCGCATGTACCACCCTTCCAAATAGAGCACAACGCCATACCTTACCCGAAAGATCCTGCTCAATCCAACCTTCTCCTGAAATGGTATCCCCGATTCTGCCACAGACAACAGGTGATATGTCAACACCACCATCCTCGAACCTGATAGTGCGTTGCTTCTCCAAAATTTTCAATTCAAACTCCAGTGCATCAAATTCTTGCCTAAGGACTTCACAGTTCACCACTTGTTCAACAAATTCGGAAGGCGCTAATTCCGGAAATTGTACCCCAAAGCTCCAGCGGAGACGATCCAACACTGCCCTAACACCTGTATCTGATGCCTGTAACATTATGCCTAGTCCTCCTCCTTTAAGAACAAAGACCCCACTTGGTTATTCTGCACTGTCCGAGGTCACCCCTTCAGAAGGAGGTTACACATGTACTACAACAGCCTTCTCTCCCAGGCACAGAAGGGCACAATCTGTAGATGGACACAAACGAAAGCAGTCTCTCACCACAGAGACATGCCTTCTTCAAATTCAGATCATGTTCAGACAGTAGTCTTTTCCTTGGAAACTTTCGAACTCACAGATTATAGAGCATCACTTTCACAAGTAAAAACGTTCAGAATTCAATGTGCTTCCGATTTGCACCTTGAGACTTCTGAGTCTAATTCTCCATTTATACTACAGCCTAGTGCCCCATACCTCGCCCTTCTTGGTGATAGCGTGTCGGTGAGGTACCTGTGTCCAAAATCCTGTGTTAAATATTCCAGGTCTGCATTCCGGAATATAGAGACCGTTTTATACTCTTTCTCCAAGAAACTGTACCAAAATTCGAGAAAATTTACATCCTCCTCGGGAATCATGTGAGTGCATGAGTTTACTATTGTGAAACTAAATAGGACAAGGAGTACTACAGAGGAACTGTTGACGAAACCCATCAACACATGGCCGAAGTCTGTGATTTGTTTGGAGGAAAAGTACAGCTTTTACAAAATTCCTTCGATGATATCGGAGATGTACGGTAAAAGTATTTTCTTTTTTTAGTTTTGTAGCCGTAACAATTTTTTAGAGTGATAGGAACAACTTTGTGGTCAAATATACCCGCTTCCGCTGAAGAAGACGTAAACGCAAATATCTCCGACTATCATTTAATCAGCGTTGCGGATCCTGTTGAGTGCAGAAAACGCAATTTGACAGTAGAAGACACCAATTTATGGCACAAACAAGCTGTTGAATTTCTCACACTGGTTAAAGTGTTCATCTTAGTTCCACTATTAATTATGGACAGGCAATACACAAAGCAAAAAAAAGCAAGAAAACAGTCATAATTCTTACACACTACAGTCCGGTTAGAAACTACGGCGACTCACCCGGCACATTTTATAACACCCATTCCAGGTTTCTCTTCCACTGAACCTATTCCATACAAATGGACTAATAACTCGCAGCTACGCATTTTCGACGGATTTGAAATACTTCTTCTCGCCTCCTGTGGTGGCTTGGCTTTATGGTAACTCATTCACAAACAAAGAAAAAATTAACAGACACTCAGGCCACACACACTGGTATCACAACCAAATCATAAGGGGTACACATGTAGCTAGTAACCCACACGGTTACCATTTTGCTACACCTGGCCCTCACACACAGTTCAGAAATGACTTTGTGATAGAGGTACCTATTCTGCGGTACTGAACAAAGCAAGTAACATACTGTAATGTTGTTGTAATGAAGCAATAGATAGTGTTTTTTCTCCTACTAGTAGCTGTTGGTTTTTGCATTGTGTTAGTTCTCAGAAGCACTTTCTTTGACCGCGGTTATTACATAAAGGAGTTGCACAATGAGGGTAGCACAGACGGCGGCAGCACCACCCCATATAACTGCATCAGCAGCTTCTTGTCCATTGAATTCTGTTATTTATTCAGTTTGTTGTTGGGTTTCAAATGAAATGAAAGAAGAAATAAGGTCCTACTTATAAGTGCTAGTGTGCAAACGAGCATTGTCAGTAACGGGACAGCGAACATTAGCAACGTAAATATGAAGAACTTCTTGCAAACAGTGCCCTTCTTATCCAATTTTACTCTAAAAGAAAAGGTAAATGCATTAAGTTTGAAAGGTGGGGAGATATGTAACACCAAACAGGGAAAAAGTCAGGGGTAGATGACAGATGACCACCACAACAAAACCCCGGCGTGCAAATAAAAAAAGCGAAGAAGAATGAGGACGCACACAGTTCAGGGAATATGTTAGCGAGTGGTATCTTCTGGTCGGCCGCGTTCTGCAACTCGGCCAACTGCTTCTTCTTCCTCTCGTTCTCGTCGTCGGCGGTTGTAGTTGTAGTTGTTGTGGTTACGGTATCCGCCTTCGCGTCGTCGGGGACTGCACACTTGGCCGTGGTCGCTGTGCGGTCCGCAGCCGAGCGGGCCTTTGGTGTCGCTGGCGCTTTTCGGTGCTGCATCTTCACGAAACGAGATTGTGGTGATTACCTAATCAATGTACCAGTATTCACCATACTTTCACTGTTACTTTTCAGTAAAGCACTGGATATGCACTGTTGTGGACAGCTGTCAAGAAGGTATTGGACGTTTCAAAAACCGGCCATGCAAACGAACAAAATACACAGTTGATAAACATGTTTTTCGTTGGTTGTTAGTTTTTTGAACGTGCCTCCACATTGAATTCAAACTCTGTAGGAGAGTGAAGTAGTACGCAACTGCGAAAATACATTTGGAGTTCGCAGTTTCTGCAACGAAACAATCAACAAGGCTTAAAAAAGGAACCAATCGATTCGGGCAAACAACCAAACAAACCTAAAACAACCAAATGGTACGGGGCATGCGGAGCAGAACACTTGAAGTGATAGCCACTCTCTTCGTGGCCATTATCGGACTGAAAGCTGCTGCAGTGTTTCCGAGCGACGGACCTACGCCCATAATGATGTGGAGCGACAGCGGGGCCCCAGTGACATCGTGGTGGGACCAGAAGGCCGCCGACGCACACGAGCTCTCCCTTCTAGAAGTCGTCGGCGCCCGAATCGCGATCGTCGGCGTACCGACGCAGCTCGCCGATCAAGACTCTGCCGAAAAGCTCGCCGGTCTTCTGCGTCTCCTAGCCGACGTCGGCCGACCAAGTGACTTGCGGTGGTCGCGGGATCTGAACGAAGTGTACGATTCGCTCGAGGGCCCCACCAGATCTAGGGCGAAGATTCCCGGACACCACGGGCTGCGTGACGCATGGCAATTTTTCGTGACGTCAGGGGAGAGCAAGGAGCACCCCGTGATCGAGAGGGGATTAATGCCTGTCAAATCCACCGTGCCTCCATCACCAAGGTGCTTTTTTACTTTTTTTTTGGTTGGCCTCTCTCCTAATCGTTGTTTGAATTCAGGTCTACCGCAAAATGGCATCATGACATTGGAACTCATGAGGGAGCCCTTCGGTATGATTCTGAGGACCAGCGGCTGCAGAAGCTCTATGGTCCCCCTGGGTTCTCTGATACAAGCTCCTACATGCTCGGTACCACGGCCTATGTAGTAATATTCGTGGATGGTCCGAAGTACCAATGGACGCAATCGAGCAAGAACACTGGGCTGGCCAAGGCTGCAACTGCAATGGACTGGTGGAGCAACCTGAACGTGAACGCCTTTGCCGAGATTTCTGTGTACCAGACAGCAGTTACAATAGATATCGACATGTGTGACTACGCAAGCACCCAGGATGACGTGATGAGGACAAGGGTAATGGCCGCTTTGGGGTACTCGAGCGAGAGAGCCTACGCCAATGCACTGAGAGATAACTACGGAACAGACTGGGCCCTTTTCTTATACGCTGTGACAGGCTGCAGTACCTTCACTAATGGATACTTTGGGTATGCCTATCTCGGTGGCCCCAGTGTTGTTATTACCGAGCAGTGCGATGGCTGGGGTCTAGACAACTGGGATAAAGTCCTTGCTCACGAAAATGGCCACTCTTTCCAGGCCTGCGATGAATACTGCGATCCCGGTTATTCCTGCTGCTCTTGCACCGATGTTTGTGGATGGGTTCAAACCACAAACCCTGCTTGTGAAGCTGCATGCGTCGACCTTTCTGAGGGCACATCGTGCTTGGGAGATTTGCAGGACGAGACGAGCGACTGCATGCATTGCACCACTTGTAACACCGAGGCGTGCATGATGAAGTCGAATGACTGGAACCTATGTTCTGGAACCCGGGCCCAAGTCGGGTGGTGAGCTAGCCAATCTACAGTTCATTCAATCAACTGACCAATTCCAGGATTGACACGAACTCCAATGGAATTTACGATCCCATTGATGACAACATTCCTGAAGTGACTGTCTCATCTATTGCACAAGGCCATTCCCCAGTGATAGCTGGTACAGCCACAAACCCGAATACTGCCATTATATCAGACTGGGTTGCTTCTGTACAGTACCGGGTCCTACTGGGAGAAACTGTAATTGCTGACTGGCAGGATGCCACCCCTGATGATGGCACCTTTGACTCCGACACTGAGGACTTCACGATCACATACTCAGGCACTCTTTCTGATGGCGTGTACACGTTTGACATACAGGCCGGGAGTCGCTTTAATATATGGAGTGGTGGCGGTCTTTCCGTCCCTGTTTGCACTTGCAGCAACAGTCCCGGCTTATGCGAAGGTACTACACCAAAAAAAAGACCGCTAATTCGACTCACTAATATATATTCAGCCGATTACTATGCGTCCTGCAGTGGCACAACATGCACATACGAAGCCAACTCGGGAGCGTCATGCGATGATGGAGATGACTGTACAGGTGGTGACACTTGCACAGCAGAGAAACTATGTGTGGGTGGTATCTCATTATGCTCATCCTCACACGGAGTATCATCTTCACACCATCAGTCAAGCGCAACAGCCTCAGAGGCTTACCCCCTCTTCATTGTTGCACTTGTCATCACTCTCTTGGCTATTCTTTTATAGATACTCAGCACACATCATCACACCACACACTTTGAGATTGCAATCCCAAAGCTTATTGAAGGCAAGGGTGATTGTAAAAAGTTTTCTTTTTTATTATTACTGCCTGGGTTGTTTTGGTGCATTGAGTTACTCCCTTTCGTCATCAATTCTTGGCTCTGGTGGCAGTTCTTCAAAAGTCCAGTGAGGTCCAAGAAGATTACCATAATTCCGAACGTAGCGATTGACTGGATACACCTGCAAGCACAACAGCAACAACCACGGCGGCGGCGATGGTGGAGCCGCGGCGCGTCACCGGACGACAACGCCAGCCGCGGGCCCACAACAGCCACCGGTGAGGCTGATGATTGTGCAATCCCACAATGGCGTCGTTGCTCCGGGCGTGTGCGCGTGCGCGTGCGCGTGCGC
>JAHLWZ010001242.1:0-11247 GCA_020536535.1 Pelomyxa schiedti | reverse complement strand
ACTCTGTTGAAGGAGGTTTGGTTTGTTGGTTTCTAGAAAAAATGCAAACCATGAGGTTCTTCCGCACTTCAGCTTTCAGTTCAGCAGCCTTTCTGTCAACCATCGCCACCATTTCCGCTCTGAGCGTGGTCAAAGTGCCATCAATTTCAGCCGTTACTTCATCAGCACGCTGTTCCTCCACATCACATTGGAGGAGCAAATTAAAAGAAAGCAAACAAAGAAGGCAGCGAACCTTTTCAGCATCATCGGCAGAGCGCCGCAAGTTCTTAATCGCATCTCCCACGATCGAGGCAACATCATCATCGCTCCTGTGACCCCGCACAACTTCCTCCTGCACCTCTTTCTGTGACGACAGTTTCAGTCCTCGCATTGCCGCATCTTTGTAACTCAGCACACCCCCGTTTGATTGCGGCACTGCTTGTTGTTGTTGCTTGCGCATTGTTGTTGCAATTTGAGGCCCCAGATCTTCCTTGTCACGGTCGGTTGCCGTATCTTGCCCACAAGGGATCTTTTATCGATTTGTGCACACGCAGCATTTGCCACGCCCGGCAACCACTGTGTAAAGAAACGTATGTTTGACACTTTCACGAAAAACAAAAGTGATTGCTCAAGGGTAATGAGCACTGTGTCCATAGTAAACACTCGGCCTTTGCTTCTTTGTGAGCCATATCGCGCAGTTCGCTTGTGGGACCCATTTCTCTGAAACTTTCCATCTGATGGTTTAACTAACCCATTCAGCTTCAAACCCGTGCATCTGGGACAAGAAACGAACAAAACCAATAACAAAAAAAAAAACCGAAGAGTGAATAAAAAGAGAATTAGAGTTTAGCAAAATGAGACAGAACACTTGTGGAACCAGGTACAAGGTGACAGGTAGTAACCGTTGAGTGCATGAATGGTGAACAATTTCCTCCCACAACTCACGTCAAAGAGTTGCACGGCTGTGCAGGCCTGGTCCTGTGTCTGAGGCTGATTGTCACTTGGTGATGAAGTTGCGATGGCAAGGAAATCACCTGCACTTGTCACAACAGCCCCTCTTTCTATTTCCAGCACACAGTGTGGGGTTATCAAATCCTTGAAGCTCCACACTTCCAATTTTTGCACTGGATGATCTGTTGGTGGTGCTTGAATCACAAGGAATGAGTCTAGAATGGTGATTGTTGACTTGGGGTCAGTGGGAATGGTGTGGATTGCTCCTGATGGGTCTGTGGTGAACAGAATATTTTCCCAGGACCTCTTGTGAGCCTTCACCCCAACACTTACTCTTTTTTCCCAGCACCAGGACACCTGTTTTATATCCGTGTCTGAATCCTCCAAAACAGTCATGGAATCAAGTATAACCCAGTGGTGAGCCGCAAACGACTTCTGAACATCAACCAGCTTGCATATCAAGCTCACTCCAATGACCCTGGACACCACAGACATTACATTCTCACTCACGAACCTCTCACTACTCACAAACTCCTGTGGTCCCATCCCGCTGACCTCCACACTCTCCCCAGTGAACACCACGTGATCACCATCCGAGCAGAACCTCACCCTTGCCGGCCACACCCACGCCCTCCCCCACACAGACCTCATCACAGCCCAGTGCCCATTGCACTCCGCACTCACAATCCCCCACACACCCAAACCCACCTTCCTCCCAGTCACACTGTCCACCACAGACGCCTCCCCCATGTACCCCACACAGCTCCACTGCATCCTGGCATCAATCCACTTGCACTCTGGCTGGCACACCCTTGGCCCACACCCATCAATCACACCCACACAGCCAGAACCACAGCAACCAACCTCAGCAATGAATGCAACTGTCTCTTTCCTTGGGGGCGGGAACCTCGAAATCCCGCGTGGAATCCCGGGGGATCTCTGGGCGCCAAACTCGAGCACGAGGACGGCGCGTGGGCCGGCGACGGCGGCGAGCCAGCGGCCCACGACGAGCCGCACGAGGTGGGGGCACGCGCACAGGGGCCGGGCCGGGCTCCCCGCCCCGCACCGCGGGTGGCTGCCCGCCAGCAGCACCATAATCGCGTTTCGGGTCCACCCCTCGTCGGTTTCAAACGACCAGTTGTTCTCGGGGGGTGGCTCGTCGCCGCCCGAGATTGATTTGGAGCCTGTGGAGTTGGCATCAGTTCCCTGGTTGTCTTTCTTTGTTCTACTCTGCACACAATCGGCTTTGCGCATCGAAAAGCTGTTTCGATCGATTCAACGAAGAATGTCCTTTGATGATAGGACTTGGTTGTTTGGGGTTCAACATTCCTGATTGATTGGATCAATCACAACAACAAGGTGCCTCAAGTCAAATTGTTATATTAATACTTTTTTTACAGACAGACGTGACTTCAGAACTGGAGCTGGGAGAATGTGTTGTTGGCCCAGCCAAGGAATTTCACGATTGGGTTTGGGTGTGTGAGGTCCACGTGGAATGGGTTGTTTCCTGTGAGAAACCCGGACCGCGTCACAGTTCCATAGCAGAAGCTCTCCACGTTCTTGTGGCCAGCGCTTATTACAAACAGATCATCTGAGGAGGTATTATCACAATGAAGATAAAATAAGAGTTCAGGTACGAAACTGGCAATTTTGCCGTACTGGAGGGTAAAACCGTATGTCGGCTGCAGTGCAATCATGGAGTTTATAAGAGTAATGAAGTTCTCTTCTTTTATTGCCAAAATGGAAATAAAAATCACCGGCCCTGTTAATCGGAGGTGAGAAACGAGAAGTTGCACATCATACATGGATATCACAACCACTAGTAAGTACTTACTACGAAAAATTCGTTCTGGGATTCCGGCAATCATCGATTCAGGAACTGTAGACCAGGAGTTAGAGGGTTTTTCTTTTTTTTTTTGCTTTCAAAGAGAAACACGTACACTTCCCCAGATCAGAACGACTGTCCACAATGCACTGCCTATTTGACGTGGTTTGGAAGGAGATAAACTCCATTGAGCTTTTAGTATGTACAAGGCTTCTGGAGTCGTCTTCAACACGCTGCTGTTGGGCACAGGAGTCCGGTTTTCGCTTGCTTTGGGAGGTGGGGCAATCAGCGGTGCCTTGGGGAGTTGTCGAAGGGACGTGCACATGGTTCTTCTCCCTCGGTTGGTTTCCTATCACGACCGCGGGTGGTGGAATTAGCTCAGGTGATCCTAGTGGTTGAATCTTGTGCAACTGGTGGCGTCTGCTGCGATCTCTTGAGCACAGCGAGATGGAATTTGATGCAAAAGGTTCAACACCAGGGATGGTGGACACGAGGAGGATAATCTTGGACTTGATGTGTGATCTGCGTCAAAGTTGAGTTAACAAGGAAGAAGCAAGCAAGAACCGCCCGTACCTTGTGGAAGAGCACTTGGGGGTGACGTGGAATGCAATGACCTCCTTTGAGTGCGAATGCACATCAAAACTGGCTGTCAAATCAGGCAGGCTCCACAGAGTCGTTTCCACTGGTTCCCCGTTTTTCCCAGCGCACATTGAACATCGTGCCTCTGAATTTAATGTTTGTTTAACGGGGGCGCGATAAGATGATGGATTTCGAGTTTGGGGTTAACTTGGGGTGTGTGTTTGTGTTTGCTTGTTAATTTGGCTTCAAATTGTGTGTTTGTGTGTTGTTTTCAAATCGACGAACCTGATCTGAGCCCCCATTTCACCCATGATCCACAGAGAACGTGGTTTGACAGCTCTGTGTGCGATATTCCCGACGATTGCCTCCACTTCGCATCCACAATCAGCCTCATCTACAATACAATGATGCATCTATGAGACAATATTCGCTTTTGATGGCGTGTGTGCAAAATTGTTTTTTTTCGCAGGTCTCGACGCAGTGCTCAATAAAAACTGATGTGTTACAGTGTAAGAATGCCTCAGGTACAACACATCAGTGTCCACACATAGTTCCAGCTCCTTGGCTGGTTCGGTGGTACCCCTCGTGGCAGTCATTCTGGCTGATTGCAAAGATTATTAAAATCCTAGGATTTACTCGAGGTCTCCAAAAGATGCCTTCGCAGAAGCGAGACATCTCAGGAATCTGCCCGGCTGGAACCTCTTTTATTCAGAATCAACGGAGTGTTCCCCGGAAGAAACATCTTTTTCTGCTCAGACGTAGGTTCTCCGTCACCAGTTAGGAAGTACGCATGCGCTCTCTCACCTCAGTCATAGAACCTCCGTCGATCGATCATCTATCATCATAGGCATGCCTAGTGTCATCGTTACCAACTGTTGCTGAAATTTAAATGTCAACGGCACCACCACCAACCTACGAGGAGGCCATGTCTGAACACCCTCCTTCAAGTGATGACGACGGCGGTAGCGATGATGATGATGATGATGCCAAACACCCGTCAGCGTCGACGAAATCGAATGACGGGGGCGAGACGAAGCTGATGATGGCGCCGAGTGGCGGCGGCGACGGCGGCGGGGCGATGTACGAGGACGGCTACTGCGTGGCCGGTGCTCGTGCGTTGAGCGTCAAGAGCTACTACTTCCCTGGAAAGGGAAAGCACATACAGTACCACAGGATAAGCTCATTCAACACCGCAAAGGACTTGAACCTCAGCGGTCTGGCCTACAAGAACTGGGGTTAGTGTTCTGTGTGTGCGCGTGTGTTACTGAATTAATTCGCCGTACTTACTCCCTCCTGTGCACGCGTTTTTGTTGTACACAGTGTACCTACCATTATTAAGTTATCGTGTGTATGCTAAATGATTGCACAGGGATGGGACTATCGAACATCTGGTGGGCCGTAGGAGCCAGGCAGTTCGGGCACGAAGCCGAGAACCAAATTGTGTTGGAGGTCAAGGGCTCGAAAGTGAGGGTTGGTTTCACATGCTCAAACCCCGCTAAGCTCCTTCCACTTCTTGTTGATCTCGCACCCAGTGCATCCCACCTGTGTTTTACAACACCAACTGGCAAGGACTCCTGAGTCCTGACATCATGCACAACCATAACGCATTACACTATTAACAAGATAACAGGTTGAAGAAAACAAACACCCATACAACAACACCACAACAGGGTTGGTACCAAGAGTGAGTGATAATCAACAAGATGAACGGTGTGGCCACACAACTTTGAGGTTGGGTGGACAACGATTGGCCAGCTCAAGGCCATGATCGAGGGTAGGCTCAACAGCGCATCATCTATCCAAGTTCTTGTCTTTATCTTTCTAAATTTAAATTTTATTTGTTTAGATCTATCCAAGTTTAGTTTGGTTTTTTGGCCATGTGACAGTGAGAGTGGCCAGGCAGATTCCTGTGATGGCATCGTGAACAGAGACTGAGGCCCGCACCTTGGTTCCAACAGTGGTTTTTTCCACTGTGAATACTCCCTTGTGGGTGGCCAGTTTTGATGTAACCTCTGCACCAACAACCGAAACTGGGTTATTCAAGTTAGAGGCACTGTAAATCTCTGTGAGGCAGGAAGAAGCTCTTCCTCCTCCCGCACTTTTTTGGCGTGCTCCACCACTGGATCTCTTCCTGGATCGAAGGACAGCACCGATGTGTGCTGGTTGAATAACGCGGACGCACTGGTATTTGGTTGTAAGAAACCTCACTGGCACATTCTCTGTCTTGGCGTTGTACACACAGTAATCAAAAGGCCGGTGCAGCGTCAGGAGGGTCTCAGGTGATTCCCACACAAGTCCGATTGGGTTGGGGTGTGGTATCACACACCTGCTAGTCACAACTGACACTCCAGCTTCAGAGCTCCTCTGCAGGTCCACAAACGAAACCACACACCCAACTTCCTCGTCATTCCCCACCATCACAATCTCATCACCACAAGGGTCCCCGAACCGCGGGAACTGAGCCCATCCTACAACTGTGTTGACATTGCATTTCACCACAGCACCACCGCAAATAGTATCGCCCCCAGAAGCCCTTGTTGTTGTTGCACTTGCTGTGGCCAACCACAACCGCGTCAAATTCCACAGGGTAAGCCTCGGTTGGGTATCACCAGCAGCTTCCACCATCACAACCCACTTGCTGTTGCACACGAATTGCCAGCGCGAATCCACGATCGCGGAAGCATCGTCGCCGCTGCCGACCGCCAGCCTGGCCACCAGCCTCCCGAAGCTGTCGACCACGCACGTGGCACTCCGTTCGCTGGGGTAGTAGCTGGTGGCGATGAACATGCCACCGCCGATATTCCCCTGCACGTCCTCGGCGATCATGGCGTTGCCGTCGTCGGGCCACCACGTGCTGTGGGTCTGTGGCCTGCACCACACCACTCCGAGCGTGGCACTTAGGCCCAGGAACACGTGGAGCTTCTTCCTTATGGGTCCGGACGGCGGCAGGTCTTGGAACACCGAGGTGAATCCCACAATCCTGGAGGGGCCGGCCACCCACGACCGGCCCAGGTCCTCGACGACTGGCTGGGCTCCCGCCAAAACGCGGGCGGGGCTCGCAACACCACACCGTCCCACAATAGTGGCACACGCAAAGGCCACGAATTGCGCGCGTGCGTCGACTATCACACTCTGGTCAACCACCACCTCCCCAGGAGTCTGGGACATCTGTTCCGAGAAACCAATCAAAAACCATTGTCCCTTTTCATTCTGATGGACGTTCCCCTCCCGCCCGTACAACAAATTTTTTTTCGCTCGCTGTCAGGTCCCCGGCCCACTTTTACAAAAGATGAGGGGGCACTTTTAAGAATGTCGACAAGTGTAGCCGACGTCAATTCTCAACCAGACGGTTATGTATGTGTATGCCAAGCTTTTTAATGACTTATTTGGGAACAGAGAGCCCTGCACGTGGCAGCCTTTTTGGGATCCAATTTGTGTGTTAGTGCTCTTTTGCAAAGAGGGGCTGTTCTTAATGTTCGGTATTCATTTATCTTCTCCAGCCTGCTAAATCACCTGTGTATTCTTCTTTCCCACAGGCTGGGGCTGTTCCGGATGATGTTGTTCCACCACCATGGGTACTTCATTTCTCACTTTTTTCCTTGTTTGATTATGCTGTTTGGAAACGACTTCATTTGGCAGAAAGTACTATTTCCACCCTGGCCATTTCAATTAGTAACCTCTCCCCCAGATAGTATGTTCACTTTTGCCTTTCTCGCTTTCTCATCATCTGGGACTGTGCACAAACGAAATAGGGAGATGTGTGGCTTCCTTGTTTTACTAGTTTTGTTGTAATATTTCTCTAGACACCCTTGCATATTGCATGCAGGCAGGGACACGTGGACCTTGTCGACCTTCTATTTAGGCAAAAGGACCTTGATCTGAATATTAAGGTTACACCTTTTCAAATGATTTGTTTTTTTCCCCCCCTAAAACAAAATACTGGGTATGAAGAATTCGATAGGTGAGACTGCCCTGGATGTTTGTGAGCTTCCAGAAATCCGCCGAGCACTGATCACACAGGTTCTTGTCTTCTTGTCCAAATATCCTTCCTTGGGTGTGACTAATTTAGCTTGGAGCTTGTAGGCTGCACTCGCACCAATACAGCTGTCACAAGCGCCATCACCAAACCAAAAACTGGCACCCACTAAACCAAACCGTCCCCTACCGCAACTGCATCAGGAATTTCAACCACGACCTCAAGTGCAACAGCAGAAACCACGGAAACAACAGGAAAATCCCCAACTTCACATCCAACCAAGCTTGAACCTCACCAAAGTGCTTTCACTCCTCAAGATGGAGTTAAGGGATTTATGTCCCAACATCGCAACAGCGGCCAAAAGCTCATTTCCCAAACAAAGTGAAGACAAGGAAATTGAAGAAATTGTGAAAGCCATCAAGGCACACTTTCGAAAGGTTACTCCCAAATTGACGCAACTTATCACTAATTTGGGGGTCAAGTTGCTTGATGAGAACAGCCTTCTTCATGCTCGCCTAGCAGACAGTGAAAATGCCAATAAGAACTTGAGAACTGCCCAGAAGAAGTTGGAGGAGGAGTCAAAGCAATACAAGGTATGAGTTCTTCTCACCAACTTGTTGAAATCACCAACACTAGCAAACAATCAGTACAATGACATCACTGATCCCAGCCGATATATCTCGGCTTACTGTAAAGGAACTCCTTGGAACTGGGTCTTATGGCGCAGCATTCAAAGTGCAATTTAGTGGAAACAAGGAATCACACAAACGCAGCTGAGGAACAAATACATGACCGAGTGTAAAACACTGTCATTGATTCCTCATCATAGAAACATCATTCACCCTCTTGGTGCCTTTGTTATCCCAAGGTGTGTGTCAACCATCTTCCCCTCACCACTAACCCAAAAAAAAAGTTTACCGCAAGAATTTCTTGACCTTATTCATGACCAGCCAGCTTATGAAGAGTGGGCTAAGAACCACAAGTCATTTGTGTTCTTCATGCCGTGTGGTGGTGTTTGCTTGTCCGGTTCCCCGCGTTCGTTCCTGCCCTCACTACACCCACAGCAGCTGGTCCCTCTCACTATGAATGTCTTCCACCAAGCTTTCCGCAATAAACCACCTTGAGTCAAATTTGATTGCCCACAGGTGTATTGCCTCTTCATTTCCAATTCTAACCTTAAAACCAGAGACATCAAGGAAGATAACATCGTTGTGGACCCGCAAACCAACCGGCTCACACTTATTGACTTCGGAATGGCACAGCATTGCTGTGGGCCAGACAACCGAGGCCACAACAACAACAACATGGTAACAGTCCTTACACCCACCGGCGACACATGGGGCAATCTCGGAACCATTCCACCAGAGGTTATGGAATTCATCAGCAATTCCCGCGGTTCCGCACAGCTGTTCTCACTGTCGAAGTGTGACTCATTCAGCATCGCCCTCACATTCTGGAATGCCCTCCTTCCCCCATCCCACAAGTTCATCGGGAGCAGGCTGAATGGAGACATGGCCAAGTTCACCACGGAAGCCCTTATTGCAGCATTCCCTCTGCCCCCTCCTTTCTCCACTCCTACCCCTGCCACATCGGCATCAGCATCAACTGCAACAGCAAACAGTACACCTGACCCGCGAGTGAAGTGCCTCACCCGGATTCTGGTGGGAATGATGCACCCACAACCGGCACTGAGAATATCAGCTGCACAAGCAATCACCACAATCGCCCCATTTGTCACCACCAATGATGGTGTGTGACCAACTCACACTGATGGTTTTGCAACACCATTAACTTTTACACCCATTCGCGGAAGAATCAGGTTTTTTTGAAAAGATGGCAAGCCAACGGCACACAATCGAACCCATAATTGACGCACGATCGCAGTTTGTCGCGTTTGCGAGTTCGAGGATCAATAGGTGCGGTGTTTGGAGCGCGGCCAAGACTCTGTCCCACAATCGGGAGCTGTGCGAGTCGTTCGGCCGCGACTGGGTCGTCGGCTGCTGCAGGAATCTGGGCACAACCGTCACCGTGGCCATTGGGGCGCAGACAGTCCAGGTTCGCGTTTTCATTGGTTTGAGTTCGACGCTCGGCGTGGTGTGGTGCCTGTCCCTGGACAACAGAGACAGCCACGGCATGACGTTTGGATACATCGAGGGGAGGATGGGTGATGGCAATTTCTTGTGTGACTCCTGGGGGGGCTCACGTGTTGTCGACGGCCGGGGGAACGCGGTGGCAACGGTTGGTGGTGAGTCGGGCCTCTTTTGGAGAAGCAACTGCAAGTGGCTTGTGAGGTTCGACGCAGTGAAAAACCTCGTGGTGTGGAGGATGAGACACAGCGTGCCTGTGTCGCGCAACGGCGTTGCTGTGGAACGCAAGGTTCCAATTGGTGGGTTTGGCGCGAGGTTCTCTCCATTTGAGCCTTGTGGTGATCAGCTGGTTTTTGTGGGAGACACAATATGGGTGGATTGGCTGCAGCGGGGCCTCATTTTGTTTGTTGATCTGGAGAAGAGTGTTGCTGCAGGAGGCCAAGGAGAGTGTTTTGCGCAGCCAAGTGGCTCTCCCAATCGCGTTGTGCAAGTACTTTGGTGGCGACAATAGCAAGCTGATCACCACAACTGTGTGATTCTGTAGAATACACAAGCAAACTCTCTGCGAGCACAAGCACGAACACCGAGACTGAGAGACTGACCTGCTGAGTCAGCACTCGGACCTGACATCTTAGGAAATCAAGTTCGCGGAAATCTACCTGATCGTTCACCTCGATTTCAAGTCGTTTTCGAGTCCTTATAAGCCCGACACACTCCGACCTTAGAATCACGACCCAAACCTCATAAATCAAAACAAACAACAAACAGAACAAATAATAGAATCCTTTCTTGATCTTGTCCTTGTTCTCTGCTTCACCATCACACAACAAACTACACATCCCACAGAAGAACACACAACTCGCGAACGGTTACTTGCCTGTGGGGCAGTGTGGTGTGGACTTAGGGTGTATTGCTCATAATACTGAGCATTGCTAGTGGTGTGCAAGTGATGGCATCATGAATGCAGCAGGTGGTAATACCGTGTTGGGTGGAGGTGTTGTATTCCTGCCTGACAGCAACAGATACTTCTCTTAAAGAGGAAACATTTTGATTCTGTTGCAGGGGGTCTCGCTGATAACGGCAGCAGGGCTTGGACATGTCAGAAGAAGCACGATACAATCAGGTAGATTTCCGCGAACTTGATTTCCTAAGATGTCAGGTCCGAGTGCTGACTCAGCAGGTCAGTCTCTCAGTCAGTGAGTGATGTGTTGCAAAGGCCACATTTCAGTGCACTGGACCCTCAGTAATCCAATTGAATTGTGATGTTTTGAGTTACTTGTGGAGCCACTCACCATAAATCCACTTGAAAAAAACACAAAAAAATCAGAATACATCACCATCTATCTGTTTTGTTGTTGTTTGACGTGGTGTCAACGAAACTTCAGTGATGTGCCTCAACCATGAGTAATGTCAGAGGTGTACCTGTTATTTCATCATGGATGAGGGTTGTTGAAACAGTGTTGTGTGTTGGTGACTCCATCATGTCCATGGTGTATGTTCCACCAACATACACTTCGTTTGATGAGGAACCAGAATTTTCTTGGGTGTTGATTTGGTACTGGTGCACGGGCTGACTGACGTCGGAGGCATGATACACCTCGCACATCGCCTCAAACTTCCTCCTCCAAACGATGTGCTCAGCTGAAACAGAAGGTGCATGGTAACTCACTGAAAGGAACGTGTGCAGTTCCCCTGTCATTCTGTTGTAAACGCTCCACCCATCATCACTACTACTGTCATTGTAAAGGCTCCACTCATCATCACCACTGTCATATCTGTGCAGAGTGAGGATTGTGCTTGGTGAAGACCAAACCAAGTCAAAGGGATTTGGGTGCGGGAGCAAAATGCTC
>JAHLWZ010001241.1:0-11296 GCA_020536535.1 Pelomyxa schiedti | reverse complement strand
GAAGCACATTGGTGTGTCTGTTGGCCGTTGGCGTGCTGCAAACTGTGTGCACACTGTTTTCCCAGAAAAACGCTCGTTTTTTGATCGTGTGCACACCGAAAAAGTTTGGGCAGTCCCAACAATGCGCGTTACAAACGCAAAAAGCAACGCACCGCCGACCCGCGGCGCCCACGCTCCCACAATCCCGACCCACCGCCACGACCAGGTAATCATAGCGGGAGCCGGCCCCGCGGGGGCCACGGCGGCCTACTACCTCACCTCGCGCGGGCTCCGCGTCGCGGTGCTGGACAAGTCGCCCCTCGACCGCGCCAAGGCGTGCGGCGGCGGCGTCGCGGCGACGACGCTGCGGTGCTTCCCCTTCGCGCTGGACTCGGAGTGCTCGTGCGTGCCGGTCACGTCGGTGCGGTACTCGCTGGGGGGCAGGTCGGAGACCGCCGTCGACATCCCCGGCGACCGGGTTTTTACTGTTGACAGGGCTAAATTCGACTGCACAATCCTCAAGGTTTTTTTTTTTTTTGTGTTTGTTTTTTTTTTTTGGGTTTTTGTTTTTCTACTTGGGCGTGCCTTGGCTTGGATTTTTATGTTCTTTTCTTTTTTTTTGTATTGTTTTGTTATGTTTATTGTTTTATGCGTTTGATTCTTTTGTGCTGTTGCCCTATTTATATATGGACAGAATGCTAAAGGTGCAGTTGTGCTGGAGAATACACAGGTCTCGAAAGTGGTTGAGAACAATGAAATGGTGCAGGTGGAAACAATGGATGGCAAGATTCTCAGAGGAAGGCTCGTTTCCACCCTCTAACCTTATCGTACTTGTAACTCACCCCAGTCATACAGATTCCTGATTGGAGCAGATGGTTCCACCTCGAGGGTTGCAAAAATTGTGAATATGATTCTAGGCGTAACACTGCCAATCGACTATGCTCCTGCTATGGTTGCAGAGGTCCCCGTGAGCCCAGAGGTAACGTAACAGAGCTATCCAGTTCATTTGAAGTAACATCTTGTGACTTAATCCCAGGTGCACAAGCAGTTCTCGTCATCTGCTCTGTTTGGGTTTGGCTATTTTAGGTAATTTGGGGATTTAAGTCTTTCTTTAATGATCAACCAGGTACGGCTATGCATGGATATTCCCAAGGTTGTTGACAAAAATCTCAAGAACATAAACTCACCTGTTTTAGGCCTTTTCCAAATGTGTGCATTGGTGTAGCCACATCACAACCATCACCAGGCGAATTGTGGCGTGTATTGAGGAAACTAGCAGACCGACATGGGATTGTACTTGAACAAGGGAAGTGCAAGGTTAGGGTAATACCCGTATTTAACAGTGCACGCCCTGTTGCAACAGACCGCATTTTATTGGTACTTGTCCTTTTCCTATATGTACTATATGGTAGTACTTATAATGTCCCTTCCTTCTTTTTGTTTTCTTAAAAATCACAACAGGCAGGAGATGCAGCCGGACTTGTGGATCCTCTCACAGGGGAAGGAATCAGACTCGCAATTCAATCCGGCAAAATGGCAGCATCAGCAATAATCGAAGCATGCTCCGAACTCTCACACACCCACGCGCAAGCTTCTCAAACGATTCTGCCAACCCACATCGTGCATACAACCAAGAAGAATCCAGAACAGATGGTTGGCCCCAAGTACTCCAAGAGGGTCAGGCAACAGCTAATGCCCAGTTTGACAGTTGCTCTCTGGGTCTCGCATCTATTCTACGCCGCTCCTTGGTGGTGTTTCACCATCGGGGCCTGCAACCCAGTCTCCACCCACGCCTACATACACCTCATTTCCGGCCGGATTGGGTACATCACCCTGTGCATGTTCCTTCTGTCCACTCTACCTTTGTGCATTCTGGTGGAATGTGGACTCTTGCCTCTGCTTCTATTGGTCGTGATTGTGCAGCTGTTCTCTTCATTACTGCACAAATGCGGGCTCTGTAACTCCACTATTGTTGAGAAATGGGGAGGAGTTCTGGGCATAAGGCACAGACTACGAGGCTCCATTTATTCCCTGATAACACCGTTTATCTTGTGGCCTTACATCATCATGCACGGCATTGTTGGATATTTTCTTTCCAGAGTGCTTATTTTTTAAGAATACGTTCGATTCCAACAAAAGTCCGGTAATTTTTGGTGTTATGGATTTTTGCTTTCCTCAAGTCCACTGCCCCCTTTTGCACTGTAGAATAAGCAGTTGTAGAATCCAGGGGTGCTACGAACTCCAACATTTCCGCGACTGCATCCTCATTTGACAGAGCATCTATAAATGTATTTAGAGTGAAGGATATCCGAAGAACGAAACCTTCCACTTGACCACTCAGGAAAGCTGACACACGTTCCAATTGCAATGTCATATAAGCTAGAGTTTTTGTAAGATGGCAGAGATGATTTCGCTACCTGCCAGGCCTTTAGAGATTTCAAGGTGAAATCAGCAACCAATTTCAACCAATCTTGCCAACCCTCTGCAGCTATGAGTGCTTGTAACTGATAATTAGTCTTGTTTTCAAGTTAAAAGATGGGTAAAAAAGGTATGGTAGGACCTTCAAAATTGCCAGAAGCCGACAGAAGACGTGTTGTGCCTTTATCCAATCATTTTTTTTGTTTCAATCATTTTATGAACCAAATACTGAACCAATTTCCTTTTGAAAATTATAGAGAAGGTACTACATAGTGTGTAACATTACATGAACGAAGCCAGTAGGATCCAGACCAATTCTTGAAGTGAAGGTGTTCCAGTACGGCCGCTCGCACAGCCGCTCAAACTCAGCGAGAGATCCGACGCGCTCATCACAACAACACCTACCGGAGGCCGTGCCGCCGTGCTCGTTGTGTTTGTGGCCATGTAGTCCCATGTATAGTTGCTGTGATTGCAATGTCAAATCGTACAATGCCTAGTGTTTGTATATACAATGCCTCAGCAGTTCCAACAGCGATCGTGTGCTGTGTGGTGATAGAGGAAGAGAAGAAGGAAGAGGAGAAAGAAAGAAGATATAGGGGAATTTAGAAGAGGTGCAATGGCAATGCCACTTCCCATCACTAAACCCCACACCCCCTTCACCCCACACGCCTTTACTCTCACTTGGCATCAACATCCCTCCCCAGGAGTGGCACTGAGTGGAACGAACCACTGAAGAGGCTGTGGTTGGGGTGCGTTGGCCCGTGGCCGTTACGATGGCGATGGTGGTGGTCGTGGTGAGGGGCCTCAATCTGAAAGACTTGAGCAGCGCAATGTACCAGCTCCTCCTCCCTGCACTTTCCCTCTTTTTTTTTTTTTTTTTTAAACAAATATTAGTGGATAAAAGGAATAATGGGTTGTCGTTGTGCTGCACTCCCTTTTATTACAGGGGTTCAATGATATTCAAGGTATTTTTGAGTTAACCATAGCAAAAGGTTTGAAACTTGGCCTTGGGGATTTTGTGTTCTACAGTGTCCTGATAGGGCGTGCTGCTCTCTTTGACATGCTTACAGTCTTCACATGTTTTGTAGCAATCATAACTGTAACCTCTCCCTTTTTTCGCTTCTTTGTCTTATTCAATACAAACCAGGGTTTGTTTTGTACACTTGTATTACTAGCAATTTTCCGAAAAGCCCTGCCAGCCCTGCCAATATCCATTGGATTTGGGGTGATGTTTTATTTCTTAACCCGAATTTTCTTCATGCCATTCATTGTCACACTCCAAATGGCACAAGTGTTTATTTAATTCAGTTTGACATTCTTGTGTTGACAAACACAACAATTCATACCATTGCCATTGTGCCACTCGCACTGACAATGCCCTGTATGCCATCTGCAAAGCTCTATCAATTGACCTGGAGCTCCATCCAAATCAACACAATTTTTAACATCGACTATATGTTGTCGTACCGTACAGTTACTACAGAGTATGGTTTACTAGAGAATCACCTATGGACTCTTTCTCTGGCTGGTTTGAGACTCTTTTCAGCTCCAATTCTCGTGTTTCCTGGTTTTTCTTCCACAACAACTAGTTGGCAAGCGAAAAAAAAATTTGTGTTTTTTTTTATTGGACATTGACAGGGATCGAACACAGCCAGGGACAACTACAGGTCACTACCAGCCTCACTCCATCCCCACCAACTCCAATTGTACCACTGCCGGCTGCGAGTTAAATTGTCTCCGTTTTTCCGGAAGCCTAAATTGTGGGTCGATTATTTTGCCAATTAAAATCCTCCCTGCGGAGTTAATGTGGTGCCTGTAACCGTACTACCTGCGGTGGGAGCTGACGGAAGGGTAACAGAGAGTGGCCCCGCCACGTCTGTTACTGTGGTGATGCGTGATGCGGGACAAAGTGCACACTACATTATGGGACAAACAACAACCACTAAACTAGTATCAGTTCTTATGTAAAGATGCAATGGCGTCCCTCAGTCCAAGAAGTGTAGTTTCAACAGCACAAGCTGCTGTGGAGGAAGTACCAAGACTGAGCTGACAACAGCCAGATAGTAGTGTAACAACTGCCGTGAATAACGGCCTCTCCTCCTCTGTGTGGGTCGTGTAAGTACGGGGTGAGTATGGAATATACTAGAGAATCAATCACTTACCGGAAATTGACAAACACATAGCAATGACCTGATAGAACATCGGCGCTTCAAAAACGTGAGCTTTCAGTGTGGAAAGGCACCAGCGGCGCCTCGCTAGTGTGCTGACCAACGTGAGATCACTGAAACCCTCCATGCTCTGCAATCTCTCCACCTCTTTGTATTTGTGCTTGGATGTGATATTCGGGTATATTTGTACTTCAGATAGAGCGGAGAATACCTTTGTGAGACATGGGTGAGGTTCCATCCAGTTGTTGCTCAATGAAAGATGGCCAGAGAGCTGACTTATTTGGGGTCTCTGGGTCAAATAAGTCACCTGCTAGCATCTCGGATACAAGGATTCCGAACTGCCACGCATCACCTGTGATTAAATGAGCAGGATGCACGCGATCAGTAACACCACTTACCTTTGAGTCCATCGTACTGTGCTGTGAACATCTGTGGTGGAAGATAAGCAGGTGCACCGGCATTCTTGGTGCACCCAGCAGCAAGGGCATGGTTAGCTAGTCGTGACATCCCTGTACAATTTGGTTGTAAAGGGAAATAAAAGGAATAGAAACGAACCAAAATCACAGATTTTGGGAATGCCATTCCGATCCAGAAGAACATTGCCACTGTTCAAATCCCGGTGCATGATCCCTTGCCTTATTGGTATTCAATAATGGAAAGGGAAGGATGGATTATTTCTTGTGATTTTCAAAGAATCAATGAAATTGAGGGAACAAGAGAAAAACGAGAAACAAAAAAAGAAGTACTTGTGAATGGCTTCCATTCCCTTGGAGATTCCAAGTGACAAGCACATCACCTCTGGGAGTTGTAAACGCTTTGCCTGCATACTGGACATTAACAAGCATAACAGGAGTAAATAGGGAATATGAAACCGGCAGAAGTTCTCTCAAACTGCATGAGAGCAATTCCGAAATAATGGAAACAGTGCCGTCAACATAACAAAGTCCAAGGCACCTTACAACATTGGGATGTCTCAGACTGCTCACAATCTTTTTGCCTGGTTTGGTTTTTTATTTCGAAGCAAAAGAGACACACTGAAGCCTCTCTTGTAAACAATGAATCATTATACTCAGATTGTATGTTTGCATGCATTCGCTTGACTGCTACATCTATACCTTGTGGACTCAGAGTGCACTTGTACACAGTACCATATTGACCCATTCCAAATGTTTTTTGGTGGTGTAAAGCGCTTTCCTCGATCAGTGGCACTGGTCGGAGTTTAGCTGCGATTGTCACAATAATCTTCTCTCTTTTTCCCTCACGTTGGCTAACTGCTAACGTTTCCACTTGCGATGTCGACGTTGAGGATGAAGCAGTTGCTGCGGTGGGGGGATCACCTGGAAGGGGTGTGATGGCATTGGAAATGCCTAGCTTTGGAGTTGTGTCTTGCAGTTGATTGAGAAGTTGTTCAAGGGTGAGAAATGGGTCTGTGCTGGGTTGCCCATTGAACAGTAACAATTGTTCATTTTCGTCAATTCCAATTTCTCGTTGGATTTCCATCCTTGCCACCTAAAATTGGGGGGAGGTTTAAGAATAATAAACCAGTAATTCCACTCGCTAATTTTGGATGCAATGAAGAGGTCAATTCGATTTTTCATTTCAAAATAAAAGGAAATTGTACAAACCTTCTCCAGAGGACACTTCACACAGATATTGGAGGTGAAGTTCTTGCTTGGAGTCTCAAAGTTTACAAGCATTGTTTGATGGTCCGATGTGAGGGAGTTTACCCAGTGCCCTTGAGTGATGTGCGATAGAATATGTTCACAAAATGGTCCTGCACAGAAGTTATAAATTGAGGTACTACCTGATGGTGGAACCTCGCTGGAGTCCAAGTTTTAGCTCCAGTTCCTGGCAGTTGGCTTGCAACTTGGATATTGTCGATAATTGTTCTTGACTTCTGGTTAAAGAGGTTGCCAGTTCACCCTCTCTTGTAGAGAGCACTTGAATTGTTAGAGTTGGCTTGAATGAGGTACCTTATGTACATTGGGAAAAGTGTTGTATTTGCTGTTCTGCAGCCGTTAAGTGCTTTACTGTTCCTTTAAAGCGGGTCACTAGAAAAGAAAAAAAAACCTCAAAAAAAATAAGGCTAACTTTCATAATCACTTCCAGCTTGTGGGTCAAAAGCCGATGCACCAATTATCTGCAGATACAAAATCATTTTCTTCCCGAAGTGAGTGTCTTAACGAGTCAAAGTTATTTCAATTGTAGCTTAACAAGAGGAAAGAAGCAAACCAGTCAGATCAACATAGACATTCTGCGTTTGGGCATACACTCGCAACTTTGCGCGCAGGCTGTCTCCTCTTGAAATTCCCAGCTTCTCGCAGAGCACAAGCGAAAGCTGGTCAACTGTTGACACAATGCAATCAAAGGGTGTCCACACATCCACAGGAAACATGACTGAGCCACAGAGGTGGTGCAAATGGAGAAGCTCAGACATTTTAGTTTCTCCCACAGCACTCAAAACGGGTTCAATCCAATTGCTGGGTATTGTCGCTCCTGCTTTTACCAGCATTACCGCTGTTGCATGGACTTCTTCATCATCGAGTAGACTTTTGTGCTGTTCAAGTTGCTGGTTGCGGTAAGTTTGCTCTGTCAACCACCTCTCTGTGCAGGTTGGGCACAAGAAAAACGACTTGCAGATGCCACACATTAAAACTCTCTCCGTTGGGGAATATTGCAGGTCAGAACCGCAGCCAACACACATCCATATGACACCTTTCTGGTCTGTCCTCGTGGCCCATTGTGTAGGTTCTATTGTAGTCAAGGGGTGTCCCTTCATACACAAGCACTGAGAAGAGAATTTAGTTTTCCACTTACTACAAGCATAGATTTTAATGAGCGCAATACGAGAAGGGATACCTTGTATCTGTCAAGGAGAACAGTGACGAGAGGTGTTTTCCCTCTCATCTCAGAGGAGCAGGTATCAATCTCGCACTCCTGAGCCACATCGGCCTTGCCCTCTTCCAAAAGAACTTTAACCACACGGGATTGTGCAAACTGGCATGCAGTAAAGAGGGGAGTCTGGCCCCCCTCAGGAAGTTTAAGGTCAATCGTCCCATTCTTGCGAAGTGTGCTCTCAACAAGAATCCTTGTCATCTTCACGTCGCCCCTCACAGCCGCAAAGTGCAGGGGCGTGACCCCGTCCCACAATGTGCGCGTGGCCGGCGGGATGAAGTGCCGCTCCACCAACGAAAGCACAGCCCCGGCGCTCCCCCGCATCACTCCCGCGTGCAAGGGCATGATCCCAGACACGGGATATGACTTGACGGGATTGGCCGCGGTGCAGGCGCCCTCGAGCATAATGTCGACCACGGCGCTGTGATTCGCCTTGACGGCGGCGAACATGGCACTCTCCCCGGAATTAGTGACCGCGTCCAAGTCGACTTTGGTGCATCGGCACAGCAGATCGACAATGTCGGCGTCGCCGTTGCTCGCCGCCACGTGGATCGGCGCGACGCCGTCGGCCAAGCGGGCGATCCTCGCGTCGACGGCGGTCGCCCCACTTTCGGCCGCGGCCGCAGCAGACGACGAAGACAGCGGCGCCGACGCAGTTGCTGTAGTCGGCGTAGATGCGGATTCAGCGGATTTCGCCTCGGCGTCGGCTGCCGCGCGTATGGATTTCGCCGAAGTGAGGATCTGGACGATCCTGAGGTCGCGCTTGAGGACCGCGGCGAGGACGGGCGTCACGTTCTCTCTGGTGACGGCGTTGACGTCGGCGCCCTGGCCCACGAGGAGCCGCGCGACGTCGGTGTAGCCGCTCGCGCACGCGACGTAGAGCGGCGTGCTGCCGTCGGTGGTGCGGCTGACGTCGATGCAACTGCGGCCGTCGTCGCCGCACTCGAGCAGCAGCAGCCTGGCGACCTCGCAGTGGCCCTGGTAGCACGCCCGGAACAGCAGCGTGCCGCCGTCGGGCTTGCGCCACTTGGCGACGGACTCGGTCCCACAATGCTCGACCAGGGCGCGGACGACTTGGGCGCGGTTGGAGTCGGTGGCGCGGAAAAGGGACTCGGCCATGCAATGGGGGGTGATGAGGGAGGACTGGGGGCCCGAGAGGGTGTCGTTGACGCCCGCGAGGTCGCCTTTCCTGGCGTACTCGACCAACATGGCGCAGGCAACTGACGCCTCCCTGTCCCCCGGCGTGGTGGACGTTTGGGCTCCTCCCGACGCTGTTCCCGCTGTCACCTTGTGTATCCAGCCCCACATCGGTTTTTCTTGTTTGTTGTTGTTTTTGTATCCGGTAAGCGGAAAAGCTGACAGCGATGGAAAAAAATAGGGCTAACTTCTCACAAGGTACACTTCTACAATCTCCCCGGAAGAACCAGCCCGCACTGTCCAGAGCTTCACCTTCCATGATATGCGCTCGGCAACATAGTTCACAAAGTAAGCCAAGGGAGGTCGACCGTTACCAGGCGCCATCTCCAGGCTCTCGACAACTTTGTCGATCTCAGGGTCAAGGGGTCTGTTGAGAACCGTAATTCGAGGACCCCATTGGACCAAGAAAGAGAAGAAGTCGTGCAAGCCTCCAGAAAGTTCAGCAGGAAGGGCTATTTGGTAGAACTGGGCTTCTTCAACGACAGCCCGGAAGTCCACACCATCAGGTACCCTGAGTTTTCCCGTTCTCAAGAAATCCAATATCAGTGCGAAGTAGTCGCCGTTCCTGTCAACGAAATATGCCCCAGTCTCATCCCTGCCGAACAACCAGTCAGTCGCGTCTCATCAAATTGCTACCTTGTTGATGGGAGTTTTCCCAACAGGAGGGGATCAAAGAACGACGAACCGCCATTTGCACCGCGTTGAAGAAGCGTGCTCTTCGTGGTGGTGAAGAGCCTGCCCCCAATGTTTAGTTTGACCAGGGTGTCCGACGCTGCAGCACTTGATGTAGCCGTAGTGGCGATAACCGTGGGGCGTGCTGTAACCGAAGAGTTCATTCGAAAAAACGAAGTTGGAATTCCAGCTTCTGTGTTTTTTCCTCGAGGAATCTTGCTCTCTTGTTCCCCTGAATGGTCCTCACTGAGCGACACTCGTGTTGCAGTAAGGATCACAGGTTGGTGGCTCTCCCAAGGATCCCCCAACCTGGTTTCAGGAAACGGCAAGACAAGAAATTTCGAGTGCCCGCCTGTGATGGAACCGACACGCAAGCGTTCGCGCACAAACGCAAGGAGGTGCGTCCTGCGGCCCCTTGTGTTCACCACGTCGTCGGCATCGGCATCGTCGGCCTCGGTGTCCACGCCTACGGCGCCGCCGTGCGTGAGTGTTAGTCTTCATCAACAACAGGACGCGCACGCAGTTTGTGCGGACAGTCCACGGCACGTGAGGCAGCAGTGCGAGATTATGGGAGTGCACATCCTTTGGTTCATATTTGGTTATCTCGATAACAGGTCGTTGTGCGCCTGTCGTCTTGTGTGTCAGCTTTGGTGCTCAGTAGCCAGGTAGGAGTAGGCTTTTTTTGTGGTGCTTTTTCTCTGAAAAAACTCGTTTCCAGTAAACAAAAATTTGTGTGCCAGGGGAGGGTATCCCAGCACTGAGTTTTTGTGTTATTGCTTAGGAGGTAGTTTGCAGCACCAAATTGCTCCAAGAAGCTTGGGGTCTTTAAATTTGTTGAGGACTGCCGGTGATATTGTGGGGGAGGAAGGAAGTTCAATGTATACCTATTCCCTCATTAGTTTGAATGCGTTTGCTTGTTTGACGTTTACCTGCTTTTTAAAGGTCCCTCTTTGCAGTAAAGCCTCCACACCGGGATCACTGACCCTTGTATTTCCGAGCAGAAGAGTCTCCAAGTTCGAACATTTCTGACCTATAGCCAATGCAGTTGCATTGCCTACGGCGGTGCTCTGCAGCCCGAGTCCTCTGAGAAAAGTACAATTGGAAACAAGGAATGCGGCGCAGGCATCGTCCAAATCCGGGCAGTCGCACAATTGCAGATAGGCCAGCTTGCGTAGCATATGGGATGAGGCCAGGGCCATGGCGCCGGTGTTGCCGATTGATGTGTGAGTGAGTGAGAGGACGTTGAGGGACGTGCAGTGCCGCCCTATGTGTGCCAGTGCGGCGTCGTCAATTCCTTTGGGGGATTCGGCGGGGGTAACGGAGTGTGTTAGGCTCAGGGCAATGAGCTGTGGACAGCTTGTGACCATCTCGGCTATGGCACCGGAAGTGCATTGAACTGTCAAAGTCAAACGCTTTAGAAGTGGGCATGACCGCGCAATGCTCTTCAGTGTAAAATCACCTACAACAGAGCGCGGCAAGTCGAGAGTCTCCAAAGAGTGCATTCCTTGCAACATGGACGAAGCTCCGGTGTCAGTAATTTTCTCAGAGTCGCATGAAAAAGACTTGAGGGAGATACAGGCTGCCAAGGCAATGCATGCTTCATCTCCACAGTCACTTGCGTTTAATATAACGTGGGACAGAGCTGGGCAACGGGAGATTGCACCAGCTGTTTCCTGATCAAAAGGCACTCCAATCAATGTGATCTCATGCAGTGCTGTAAGGTGATGAGTGAGTTCTGTCAGTTTTGCAGAAGACGTCACAGCAACAAGGCAGCGCACGTTTCGTAGATAAGGAGCACAGCACAGTCTGCTGGCAAGCTGGTGGTCAATTGCAGACAGAACCAGAAATTTCCAGAAGCGTGGTTGGCTGTATAAACACGATAAGAATACACGGAACAAAGAATAACTTATGAAATTACTGAATAGAAAATGAAAGGGAGAAAAATACAAAAAAAAAAAAAAAAGCCT
>JAHLWZ010001240.1:0-11339 GCA_020536535.1 Pelomyxa schiedti | reverse complement strand
TTGAGTGAGTACACAGCCACTGTACCCAGTCCTCGTGGCTGGAAGCAAGCAGGTTACAGAAATTTGACAGCCGGCTTGAGGCTGCATGTTTGTTGCAGCAATGTAGCATAGCTCCAGCCACCTGGATATTAACTCGTTTTGGAATGCAAGTGCTATGTGGAGGGCCTCAAGTAAATCAGCTGCTCAACGTTACACGTGTGTACAACCACTGCAAAAACGCTAGGTTGTCACGCTCTGTGCGAGATGCAGAAATGAAGTTCATTGGCTCAGGAATGATTCCCTTTTCCTCAATAAACCACTTCGCCAGGTCAATATCGCCGATAGAAGAGCATGTATCATTCCAAACATCTTTCAGGCGCTCTGTATCTGTACAATCAGAGTATGCCCACCGGATAACCTTTGGGTACTCTTTTGTTGTGAAATCAGTTTTCTCAAGAGGGAACCGATTCATCAGCCACTTGCACACATCAATGACTTCATCTTGGTTTGCGAACTTGATCCATCCAACTGCCCCCGCTAGGTCAACTCTTGATATGGAATAGTCCCAGCTTGGGAAGCTCTCGACAAGGTCCTTGATGTCGGCGGGGTTCCGGGGCTGGAAAGATGATGAAAGGGACACACTCATTGCATTGGCCATGTCAATGACATCAAAGGAGCTCACCAACCACTTGAGAATGGTGAGATTCCCGGTGTCAGCCGCCTCCTGCAGAAGGGCCCTCAGCACCCAGTCATTCAGTTTGTCAAAGCGGAAGAACCGGGAAAGTATCCACTTGAGGACTTCCAGTTGGCCACAAGCACAAGTCTTCCGCATTAGCTGGAATATCCCCCCTTTGCTCCAGAATTCGTCACCCAATGCAGTGTTACGGACGTCGCATTGCAGTGCAACAGAGCCATCAGTCCATATGCTGGGTTGCAATGCAGGGGTCCCAGATACCTTTGGGATTATTATTGAAAATTCTATTGCCGCCTGTTTTACTTAGAAATTTTTACGTGCGAGGTTAAATAACTGTCCTACGATAGTGGGATTGTTATGAAAATTATATTGACACTACTAATCTCATTAATACTCATACGATAGTGTTTCCCCCAGCCATCCCATCGCGCGCGCGTCCTTTTGCAGCCCACAAGTATCGTGGTTCCGTCCCATCGTCATCCACCCACGCCTCGCCGTCACTCTCGACAAACACCCTGGCCCTCTCCAGGTGTCCCCCGTAGCACAGCCCGCTCAGCACTGCCACCCTCTCCCTGGCCCCCCTGCGCTCCCTGTCCCCCTCGTCCCCCTCGTCCTCCTCCTCTTCCTCCTCCTCGCCGTGGCCGTGGCCGCGGCTCCTCCGCCTGCCCTCCGCGATGATCCACGCCACGCACCGGCCGCTCGGGGCCGAGGCGGCGTCGGCCAGGGCGCGGCGGCGCACGGGGCCGGCCCAGGGGCAGCGGGCGTGGGCGGCCAAAGCGGCGCGGCAGCACGCGGGGACCAGGGGGAACGCGGCCTCGGCGGTGCGGAGGAGGCACGCGAGCGCGTCGCCGGTAAGGGAGGGCCTGTCCACCTCGTCGGACGCCGCGGGGCCGATCACCCAGGGCACCAGCACTTGCTCCCATAATACTCTCGACAGCCCCACGAGGCGTCGTTTCTCGGCCTCCTTTTCCATTCAATTGAATCTTGATTGATTTCATTGATGCCATCAAAAATTTGGTAATTAATTTAAATTTAAAAAGCCCATTCCCCCTCACAACAAGAAGGATACACCAGTGTGGTTTGGGGGGAACTTCTTGCCCTCAGTCCTGCAGGTCAGCATCGCCACTTTTGCACCAGTTTCGTAATCAGTGACGAGAATCCGATTTTCGTTGAAGTGGAACAGGAACCCAGCGTGCGCGTACAGCATTTGGTCACAGGTTGTGTCCTTGACACATTCCACGACCCTGAGAGGGTGTGACGGCATGTTGCAGTCCCAGATTTCGAACACTCCCACACCGTTATTGTGGATGTTTTGACCAGAGACGCAGTACAGCCTCTCACTCAGCTGACTCAGCTCCAGGTTTCTTTGTGACGGGTAGAGGGATGTGTTGAGCACTTCTTCGTCGTTGTGTGGAGTGGCGTAAGGCCCTGATGACGATTCAAGGTAACGAAGAATGGCCATAGAACCATATGCCCAGCGGCCATACCGACAACCACCTGCCCTGGCAATGAATGATCGGCTGTTTGATTCGGGGTGCATCACTATCCACTTGTCTCCCTTAGTCCAATCGGAGGAGAGAGACCGTGGCTTCACGCAGCGTGTGGTGCTGATTGGAATGAATGGGTCACTGTCAGAGGAAGACCACAGCTGCGGCAGGCTGACAACACACAGCTCCGCGACTTTATCGTCCAGAAAAAAGACTATCAAAGCCTCATCGCAGTGGTACTCATCAATGAATACTCCCAGAGGGTATTTGTCCGCAACGCTGCGGATGTACTTGGGCACAACCTGCTGCTCGGCCAAGTTGGCTAACACAATGATTCCTGGTTCACCCCTTTCGTCCTCGAGGTCTGTGAGCACCAGCCACTTGTGATTCATGCTTCGGCCAAGTCCATTCTGGCAAAGCACGACCTTCCCACCGTGGGCACCTTGATCAGCAATCCAGCCATTCAAATCACGGATGTACAGGGTCCCTCCACTGAACCACCTTTCGGAGAGCCTCTCATCCGCGCTGTCAATGACGAACCTGTCATTTGCCCCGACCAACTGCACGAACCCCTTGTTGGTGTCACGCACACAATGCCTCGTGATACTTGCCATCAATCCCAGAGTGGCTGCTGACACCCCGATCGTGAACAGGGCCTCCCACTCCGTCACGATTCTCCACTTCCCCTGCAAGATCCCCCTTGACACCCTCACATTGATCACCCGGAACGGCGCGTCGTTGCAGACCCAGTGCCACACGAGCTTGATTGCGACGGCCAGCCACGGCCCCGCGATGGCGAGGGGGCCGCTCACGCAGCGGCCGCGGCCGCGAGCACGGGCGCCGGGTCGGCCGCGGCCGCACCGTGGGTGTGTCATCATCATGAGGGAGTGGAACTGCGACGAGGTCGATAGCGATGGGTACACGCGGGTCACCACTTGGAGGGTGTTCATGGCTTCGTTGTTTTCATCAGGTTCTGTTCCACGAATTACGGCTCACACGTGTGATTTTGGAACTTGTTTGAAGTTGTGTTGATGTGGGCTGTCAGAGTTTTTTACGTACATAATTGTGGTTCACAAAAAGGATACATTGGCGTAGTTGGTGGCAAACTTCTTACTCTCACTGTGACAAGTGAGCATTGCCACTTTTGCGCCAGTGAGATAATCAGTGACGAGAATCCGATTTTCATTGATGTGGAACAGGAACCCAGCATGGCCATACATCATCTGCCTGCAGCCCGTGTCCTTGACACATTCAACAACTCTGAGAGGGTGTGATGGCATGTTGCAGTCCCAGATTTCAAAAACTCCTACCCCTGAGATGAATTCGTTTTGAGCAGAGACACAGTACAGCCTCTCACTCAGCTGACTCAGCTCCAGGTTTCTTTGCGACCCATACTTGGATGTGCTGAGCACTTCCTCGTTGTGTGGAGTGGCCGCAGGCTCTGATGACGATTCAATGTAACGAAGAACTTCGAAGATATCCCTCTTCCAGCCATGTGGAACACTGGCAATGAATGATCGCCTGTTTGATTCTGTGTGCATCACCAACAACTCGTTTAGGTCTCTCCAATCCAAAGAGGAGTGAGACTTTGGCCTCGCGCAGCGTGTGGTGCTGATTGGACTGAAGGGTTCGGAAGGAGAAGAAGACCACAGCTGTGGCAGGTTGACAACACACACCACTGCGATGACATGGTCCTCAAACACGAACAACGCCTCATCGCAGTTGCACTCATCGAAGAAAACTCCAATAAGGAGCTTATCTGCAACACTGTGGATGTACTTGAGTGAAAGCTGCTGCTCAGTCAGGTTTGCGATTGCAACAACAGTTTCGCTGTGAGTCCAATCCTGCTCAGTATCTTGGATCACCAACCACTTGTGATTCATGCAGCGGCTCAACCCATCTTGCCCCAGCAAAACCTTGCCGCAATCGCTCTTTCCACCTGTGCCTGGGGCAGTTTGTGTCCTCTGACTGAAGTACGTGCTCCCCGCACTGTACCACTTGCGAGAGTGCGGCTCCTTGGTGCACTCTACGAAGAACCTGTCAGTGGCCCCGACCAACCGCACAAACCCCTTGTTGGTGTCGCGCACCCAGTGCCGGGTGACACTCGTCATCAGCCCAAGAGTGGCATCTGACACCCCGATCGTGAACAGGCCCTCGAACTCCCTCACTGTATCCGGCCGGCGGCGCCTTCGAGAGTACTCCCAGCCCCTTGACACCCTCACGTCGACCACCCGGACCGGAGCCTCGTTGCAGACCCAGTCCCACACGAGCTTGATGGCGACGGCCAGCCACGGCCCCGCGATGGCGAGGGGGCCGCGCACGCAGCGGCCGCGGCCGAGAGCACGGGCGCCGGGTCGGCCGCGGCCGCACCGCGGGTGTGCCAGCATCGTGAGGGAGTGGAACTGTGACGAGACCGACCGCGATGGGTCCACGCGAAAAACCACTGGGAGGCTGGCGTTAGTTGCTGCCATGATTTCGCTGAAATCGATCTCTTCTTGCTGTGGTTTTAGTGACTCGTTTTTAATTATCGTCGTTCCGGAGAGTAGTGCGGTCGGTGGGGAGCATCATCTTGCCCTCAGTCCTGCAGGTGAGCATTGCCACTTTTGCACCAGTCTGAGAATCGGGACAAGATAGGGAGATACCTTGATGCTCACATCAATGTTTGGATGTTCAAGCAGAATCCTGACAGCTTCTGGATGTCCGGTCCTGCAGAGTTGTTGAGTTGATACTGCTGGAAGCAAGAAGATACATTTATGTGGTGATGGGGAATCCGCGCGACACTCAATGTCAGAGCAGAGTTGATGATTTCATGTAAGAGCTTTAGTGATGATTACTAAGTGATTAGTAATGGTAGATTTACCTGGACCCAATTGGGGGTTTTGGTTCCTGGGCATTGGTTCTTCCAATGATGCCGAGGCTGTTTTGGGGCGGTGTAACCTCTCAGGCTGTGCAAATAGATCTTTACGTGCTGCAACTGTGTGAATTTTGGGTTTTTGTTGATTATAAAAGGTGAATTTGAAGGGGCCAAACCATTTTTTTGTTGTTTTACCGAGTTTGCTTTTTGCCGTCCATCGACACAGTTATCCATCAAGCAGTTCGAAATGATAGCAGCTGTTACGATCGCTATGGCAATTACTTTGTGCGTTGCCGGCATTTCTCTCGCGTATGTGCAACTAGCCCCCTCCCCTCCCGCTTTCTTTCTTTTTGTTGTCTTCGCCGCCCCCCTCGCTCCCTCGAGCGTCAACGCTAACCTTTGCCCCCCCCTCTCGTGCAGTGGCGCCGTTTCCGCCCAGCGTCGCCGTCTCCCTCCTCCCAGTCCGCTGCCCCAGCCCCGCCGCGTGCCGATGCCGACGACGCCCGCCGGGGCCTCCTCCTCCTCCTCCTTTCACGACGATCACGGTGGTCACGAGAGCTCCACGAGGACCACGACGAGTACTACTATGACGCCGGGCTACCACCACTACTACCACGAGCACGAAGGCTCCCCCGCCGCCGCCGGGTCCTGGTCGTCGTCATCCTCCCCCTCCTCCTCCTCGTCCTCGTCGTCGTGGGCTCGCAGCGACGAGGAGCAGCTCGCCGTCGCTTCTCCTTCTCCTTCTCCTTCTCCTTCTCCTCCTCCGGCGTACGCCTGGTGGAGGCACTTGCCCGACACGGGGATCTACTGGTTGTCCAGGGCTGATCCTACGTTCTGCGTTCCAGGTAATTCGTTAGATCTGGACAACTGTCCTGGGGATCTTTTCCTCATTGCCAAGGACACTGTCGCACCCACCGTCACTGATATCCAGGAGGTGTGTGTTGTGTTGTGCTGTGTTTTATGTAATTCACTCTTTTGATTTTCCCCTAACTTCGTCGTTGAACAACACAGCAAGTGTTTGGACCGGGCGTGTTGTACAACGACGTCAGCGAGGCTACTGCTGCTGCCAACCCGTGGTGGATCTTCCTGCCGGCTGTGGACGTTCCGCCTCACGCGCTCCGTACCAGAGACCTCTACTGCGTCAGATACACGTCTTACGAGGCAGATGACACCGGGAGGCGCATCCGCCTCCGCACGGTGCGTGCTCGACAGCGACCCACCGAGGGGGGGCCATATGAAGACCAGTATGACCCCGCGCACCCCCGTGCTGCTGATTCTTCTTCCTCCGCCGCCTCCCCCGCCGCTTCCGGCCACCCTGCGTCTCCGTATGCGTCTGCGTCTGCCTCTGCGTCTGCCCGTGCTGCCGGCGGCGGCCCCCTTGCAGCCCATCTCCATCCTCGTCGGGCCCCCACTGCCGCTGAGACTGAGAGAGAGACTCTCAGAGCAGAGCGCATCCGACTTTTCCAGAGCTGCCAGCTGCTCAGGTCAGCTGCGTTGTCACGGCCGGGCCCGCCGGGGGCTCCCCTGAGCGTACTGACTGACCCGGTTATTACTGTGGCCTCAGTGCAACGACAACGATGTCGCAACAGCCGCAGCCGCAGCCGCAGCCTCAGTCACAGTCACAGTCACAGTCACAGTCACAGTCACAGTCACAGTCACAGTCACAGTCACAGTCACAGCCAGACCGAGTAGCGGGGCAGACTACGCAACAACCACAACCACCACCAGCACCAACACCAGCAATTCCCTCCGCGCAACACCACCAAGCTTCAAGTGTGGGTGCTGCTGCCAATCACAAGGGAACATTCATGCTCAGGCCCAAGTCCCACCAGAACAGAAGAACCAATAGGACACGACCACCACAACCACCACCACCAACGACGCCGCCGCCTACGACGACGACGACGCAGCATTCCAACATGACACCATTCACTGCGAGGGAAAGCGGACCGCTTAGTCACCTTCCTGCTCCGATTGTTGTTCCCAACTTCCCGGTTTATTCCACTGGGATTCCCTCCACTCCGATCCCTCTTTGGGAAGATCTGATATTTGATGATCCAATGCCCCTTTGGACGACGGATGGTGACGAGGAGATGACACCGGAGCCCTGGATCCCCAAGCTTGTGGGGGGACCCTTCCACTAAGGAGCCCTCACTCATACCCATTACTGTAAAACCATCACCTGTACCACCACAACCACCACCACAACCACAACATGCGTACAAAACTACCACCACAACCACATCCTACCTCCTGTGATTGCTGAGAATAGATATCCCACGTTCCGCACCACGCCGAGTGCGGGGGACTCTTGCCCCAGCAAAACACCTGCCAGCATCATCATCATCATCATCATCATCTATAGATGATTCCAGAGCAAGAGCATATTACCTAGTCATGCTACAAAAGGGGGTCATTTTTCGAGTGCGGTTTGTGATGATTGATGTGAATATCCGCAGAATTATCTTATCCAACAACACCCCCAGTCTGCAAAGATGTTCAACCACTGTATGAATACCTGTGTATTACTTTTTCCCCTCAAATTCACAATCAAACAGGTTGGTTTTTTTTTGACATCGCGAGTGAAGTTCACGACTGCTGAGCATATATATATATACCCGAGATTATCTGCTGAACAACAAAAATTGCCCACACACACACACACACACGCCTCAACAACCCAAGTATGCCTAGTACTAACTAGGCCGGCTGAGAAGCGGCGGCCACACTATATATATACATGCACAATCCCCAAGAGCGGCGCTTGACACACCCCCCCCAATTTGAGTCACACCCACCTCCATTCCCACCAAGTGCTGCCCGCATCCCAGCCGGAGGCCCAACCGGCTGGAAACCCCCCCGCGGGTGGATTACTGGTGTGGAATGGAGGGCTTTGGGCGGGTGTCACACTCTAAATCCCCCCCAATTGTAAAGCGCGCGCGAATTTTGGGACTGGTGTGTTTGCCAATCCATGAGTGGCCCAGAGGTCGTCGTCAGAGGCAAATCCCCCCTGGTTCCACAACAACACCCCCAATGCTGCAACAGCCCCAATCATCCCAACCCAACCAAAATTCAAGCAAATCAGGCCCGGACTACGCCACTTTGGCTGCTTTATCCAAAATCCATGCTCCATATCACATGAATGAAGAAATCATGGCCAAATACTGTATGAAGGTACCTTATGTATTACTTTTTCTCCCCAAACTCACAATCAACAGTTTTTTTTTACAACAACGAAATCAATTTCACGATCCCTGTTTCTCCGGAACATCCTCCTGCACACGCTATTATCGTCTTGACACACACCCAATTTGAGTCACACCCACCTCCATTCTCACCAAGTGCTGCCCGCATCCCAGCCGGAGGCCCAACCGGCTGGAAACTACGCGGGTGGATTACTGGTGCGGAATGGAGGGCTTTGGGCGGGTGTCACACTCTAAATCCCCCAATTGTCAAGCTCGAAATTTGTGACTGTGCGCAATCCATGAGTGGTCCAGAGGTCGTCGTCAGAGGCAAATTCCGCCCGGCTCCACAGCAGCACCCCCAATGCTGCAACAGCCCCAATCAACCCAACCAAAATTCAAGCAAATCAGGCCCGGACTCTGCCACTTTGGCCATCCGAAATTCATGCTGCTCCGGGTGATTTTATTCCAAGTTCGGACTCCGGCCAAATACTGTATGAAGACCTTTGTACTTTTTCTCCCCAAACTCACAATCAACAGTTTTTTTTGACAACAACGAAATCAATTTCACGATCCCTGATTCCCCGGAACATCCTCCTGCGCACGCTATTATTGTCTTGACACACACCCCCAACATGAGTTGCACCCACCTCCATTCTCACCAAGTGCTGCCCGCATTCCAGCCGGAGGCCCAACCGGCTGGAAACCCCCCCCGCGGGTGGATTACTGGTGCAGAATGGAGGGCTTTGGGCGGGTGTAACTCATTGGGGCTCTAAATCCCCCCCCAATTGTCAAGCGCGAAATCTGGAACCGCACGCAGTTGCGCAACCTCCGAAAAGCAGCAACAGAACCCCATCATCACCAACCAATGCAGGGCCGGACTGTGTCACAGTTACATCCACATCCACATCCACATCCACAGTCATCACCAGTGCCGTGTCACCATGCATGTTTCTGCACCACCAGTGCCCACAACTCACACACTCACACACTCACACACACCAACATCAAATCATCATTGTAACCAGTACCAGTACTACAACTACAACACCTCCATCAATCACTTTTCTTTTTTTCCTTGTTGTTGCCCGTGGGTTCATGGCTGGCAATTCGGTCTGTAACAGTTCCACTCCCTCACGATGCTGACAGGATGGGTCCACGCGGGTGATCACTGGGAGCCCGGTGTTCATGGGTTTGTTGTGTTTGAGAATGGGTTGGTGCTCTGTTCCACGAATTACGGACTTTGGTTATGTTCGATGTGATTGTGAAAAACTTTTAGAGCAAGAAGGAGAGCCTTGTGTGGCTCATCTTCTTGAACCTCTTCTTGTCCTCGCCCTTGTATGTGAGTATGGCCAATTTTGTGCCAGACTCCCAGTCACTCACAACCACTCTGTCACCCGTGAGGTGGAACAGGAACCCTGCGTGCCCAAACAAAATCTGCTCACAGGTGTCCTTGGTGTTGCATTCAACAAACCTTAGTGGGTGTGATGGCACGTTGCAGTCCCAGATTTCACATGTTGGAATTCCAGAAATGAACTGGTTGCATGCTGACACACAGTACAACCTGTCACTCAACTGTGACAGCTCCAACCTGGGGCACACGTAATGGGCTGAGTGAACAGGAGCTTCTCTGTTGTGAAGGGAAGTGGCAGGATCATCTGGTGATTCAGCATACTGAAGAACATAGGCATGGCAGTTCCAATAAGGTGCAGTTACTATAAAGGCCCGCTTATTTGATTCTGTGTGCAGTACCAACCACTTGCGGAGGGAGTCAGGTGGGAAACCAGGGTATGAGGTATTTAAGCAGCATGTTGAACTGATTGGACTGAATGTGTCCACAGAAGACCACAGCTCTGCCACATCCACGACGTATGCTTGCACAACGTTGCTATCACCAGTGGAAACAATAAACAGTGCCTCATCACAACGATACTCATCCATGAACATCTCAAGCACATGCATGCCTCTCATGCACGGGATGACCTTTGCCGAGGCCGGCAGTTGCTGCTGCAGGTTCACAATCGTAACCGGTTTCTGTTGACCCATCAGATTGATAATAGTAACCTTTTCCTTGGGTGCTGGGAATAACCCCTCCAGCTCTCTGGCCACCAACCACTTGTGATTCACACAATGAATCATACCGTCGTTGTTCCAAGTGTGTTGGAGCCCTTTCTTTGATGGCTTCTCACGGACCCACTCAACCAATCGAGTGGCATTCGCCCCGACGATCCTCGTGCACCCCCCGTGGGTGTCACGCACCAAGCTCCTCGCGCGGCGCGGCACAACGCCC
Organism: Pelomyxa schiedti; assembly: GCA_020536535.1. Classification (NCBI taxonomy): domain Eukaryota; phylum Evosea; order Pelobiontida; family Pelomyxidae; genus Pelomyxa; species Pelomyxa schiedti. The sequence goes on along the minus strand of JAHLWZ010001240.1, from coordinate 853 downwards.
ATAATCGCCTCGGACACGCCGACGGTGAACAGAACCTCCCACTCCTCATCGAGCTTCCCCCTGACCAAGTGCTGCCTCGCCACCGACACATTGAACCACCTCACAGGCCCCTCGTTCAGCACCCACTCCCACACGAACCTGATTCCCACGCCAAGCGACGACGGCGGTGTAATTTGTGCTTCTACTTCAGTCGGCCCAGGCTGCTGCTGATCGGTCACGTCTCGTTGGTTGTTGTAGCCGGTGCGTGTTCCGAAACGACCACAGCGAGGGTGGGTGAGCATGCAAAGGGCGAGGAACTGTGCCGAGGCGCCGCGCAAGGCGACAATCCTCCCAACGAGAGGTAAGGCATTTGACGTTGTTGCTTCTGTTGTTGGCGAAGAGGGGGCCGCTGGCAGTGCTGGAAACGACGATACTGTTGTTGTTGTTGTTGTTGTTGACGTGGTGCTGGCGTGTTGGTGTGGAGTGCTTTTGGCCTTTCTGCGCCTCTGTTTAACGAGGGGCATGTCAGTGACAACAGATTCTTCGAACAAGACGAATCGCAATTTTGTTTGAAGTGATGAGAGCGAAAATTTCAAAAGGAACTTTTAGAGCAAGAAGGAGAGCCTTGTGTGGCTCATCTTCTTGAACCTCTTCTTGTCCTTGCCCTTGTATGTGAGTATGGCCAATTTTGTGCCAGACTCCCAGTCACTCACAACCACTCTGTCACCAGTGAGGTGGAACAGGAACCCTGCGTGCCCAAACAAAATCTGCTCACAGGTGTCCTTGATGTTGCATTCAATAACCCTCAGTGGGTGCGATGGCACGTTGCAGTCCCAGATTTCCATTGCTGGGATTCCAGAAATGTACTGTCGGT
>JAHLWZ010001239.1:0-11395 GCA_020536535.1 Pelomyxa schiedti | reverse complement strand
CAATTCTGAGGCAAGTGGGGAGCGTCATTACTGTGGATGTGTGTGTGTGTGTGTGTGTGCGTGCGTGCGTGCGTGCGTGCGTGCGTGCGTGCGTGCGTGCGTGCGTGCGTGCGTGCGTGCGTGCGTGCGTGCGTGCGTGCGTGCGTGCGTGCGTGCGTGCGTGCGTGCGTGTGCGCGTTTGTGTGAGTGGTGTTGTTTGTGTGCCACCAATTGCTATGATTTAGGGTAGTGGTTAGTTGTTGGTATTTACTGGCTAGTTGTTTTATGTAACTGATTGATGCTTGAAGGCCCTGGAAAATTGGTCGTGTTGTTGCGTGAGAAATACAACATGCAGACTGTGGGATATGACATTTCTAGCGTGATGTTGGCAACTGCTAGGTTGTCTCTTTCTCATAAATTCACATGCTGACCTTTACATAGAAAGTCTGACCCGGAACACCCTGAAAGTTATTTTGGACCCTCAGCCGTTGAGAATCCGGAGAGGCAACCACTACCTTTTGCTAGCAACAGCTTTCACGGCGTTATTTCCACCTGGGTCACTTGTGCAATTCAAAGCAAAGAGCTTTTGGGAAATCGCCTGCAGGAACTTCACCGCGTTCTCCTTCCATCCGGTTCTGTTGTAGTAGTAGTATGTAACTCTTAACAGAATTCTTTCACTCCAAACCTAAAGAAACACAGGACAATAACTGGCGGTTGCCGTTCTTCCAAGCCTCAGAACACTACTATGGTGACCCTTCTGAGCCAGTTATATCCGGAGCACCGGTTCAAACCCACCTGAAATTCCGTGGCTCTGATGATGTTGTGGTAACCGACCGGCGGTGGTTGGTCCAGGACTACGTTGAGTTGCTCAAAGCAGCCGGATTCAGCAACATCAGAATCATCCACCCTCCAATGTATGATTCGGACCTGGATTCTGAGCTGCAGTATTTGTCCTCGCAGGGTCTGTTCTCACCACCACCAAATTTCCCTGTGGATCCTGTGGAAAAGGAGGGCTTGGTTCTCATTGTTGCCCGCAAATGAGCCTCAAAGATATAACCTTACACTGAAAGGAAATGGTTACAGAAATTCCTATTTGGTGCATGGTTACCGAACATCTGAACCCAGGTGGTAGAAGGCAAATGTTTCCGCTGTGCAATTCACCTCCAAGCTAATCCAAGTGCATTAGCTCTTGGGTTGCAACCACCACTCAGCTGAATCACCGAAAAACCAGAAGTTCATCCGTAGTTCTTTTTTCAATCTGTTGATTTTGTCCCCTGAAAGGATGGCGTGAGAAACCTCCTCGAAACGCCTCGAAACAGGACAAACCAACAACATCAACCAAATGAGCACCACAACACCAACAGCGAGTGCAGATGGTACCTCCACCTCCACTTCTCCTCCCATAACCGTCACCAACCAAGTCAGGCCAGACACACACTACACCAGCCAAGGGGTGTGTGAGGCACACCTGCTGTGGCCCCTGGCCCTGATGGCCAGCGCCCACGCCCCTGCCATCGTCGAGCTCAAGAAATCCCTGCAATGTCAACAGGGCAGCGGGGGGGAGCAGGGCAGTTATGGGTACTCTGCGGGCCCGCTGGTGAAGATTGAGGGATCCCCAAGAGTCCTGGACTTTGGCTGTGGTATGTGAGTGTTTTTGTGTTGTGTTAATTTGGGGAGATTGATTGGTTGATTTCTGGCTTAAAGGTCCGGGGAAATTGGTTGTTCTCTTGCGTGAGAAATACAACATGCAGACTGTGGGATATGACATTTCAAACGTGATGTTGGCGAGTGCCAGGTTATACTTACTTATTAATAATATAATAATTAAGTAATCATGCCTAATTCCACCTCTGATTTTGATACAACGCCATAGAAAATCTGACCCTGAACACCCTGAAAGTTATTTTGGGGCATCAGCGGTGGAAAGTCCAGAGATGCAACCGTTGCCTTTTGCTAATAACAGTTTCAACGGCGTTATTTCTACCTGGGTCACCTGTGCCATACAAAGTAAAGAACTCCTGGGCAGTCGCTTACAGGAGCTTCACCGCGTTCTCCTTCCATCTGGTTCAGTTGTAATAGTGGTATGCTGGTCTCCTCATTACAACACTAAGGATGAACCTTTTTAAATACAGGAAAATAAATGGCGGTTGCCATTCTTCCAAGCCTCAGAGCATTACTTTGGTGATCCTTCTGACACAGTTATATCTGGGGCACCGGTTTATACCCACCTGAAGTTCCTTGAAACTGAGGATGTTGTTGTCCTTGACCGGCGGTGGTTGGTCCAGGACTACGTTGAGTTGCTCAAAGCAGCCGGATTCAGCAACATCAGAATCATCCACCCTCCAATGTATGATTCGGACCTGGACTCCGAGCTGCAGTATTTGTCCTCGCAGGGTCTGTTCTCACCACCACCAAATTTCCCTGTGGATCCTGTGGACAAGGATGGCATACTTCTCATTGTTGCCCGCAAATAAAGAACCTTTTTTTTAAGTCTTCCGCCGACCTAATGTCGTGGAGGTCTCCACGATTTGGTGGGAGTGCAACTACAATCAAAATAAGTGGGGGAACTGTAAAGCTGTGAGTCGGAGCTCCAGTTTCCCCGCCGGAATCTGACGAAACCCAGATCCAAGACCAGATTTCCTTTAACTAGTGTCCACCCCTTTTCTGACAAGTCACGATGTTCGCAGATCGATCAAACGTCCGAAATAACTCTTCAAGTCGCGTTGCCCCGGCACGTCTCTCCTGTGTCCCACAATGTCGGCCACAACAACAACAACCACCGCCGCGGAGGATATCCTCCCTGACCCATCAGTCCCCATTGGCACGCCCCCATCCTCCGACTGCTACGCCCTGGCCGCCGCGGCCTCCTCCTCCTCGTCCTCGGGGGGGGCCGCCCCGCCGTCGCCGACCCCGACGCCGCCCCCTGCGCCCCTGTCGCCCTCCCCCTCGCTGTCGCCGTCGCCCACGGCCACGCCGGGGCAGCCGCCCGCCGAGCACCACCCCCACGCCCACGTGCTCCGCAGCAAGACCGCCACGAGGATCGGCGCCGCGCGGGTGTCCCTCTCCGCCCTCTGCAGCTCCACCACCGCCTCCCTCCTGAAAGGGGGGTTCGGCGCCGCGTCGGCCAAGGAGGACGCGGAGGCGCAGGCGCCGCCGCCGCCCAGCTTCGACTTGGCCGCGGCGGAGGCCACCACGCAGCAGCAGCAGCACCAGCAGCACGAGAGCACCACGGGCCAGTCGTCGCAGCACACCCACTTGCACTCGGGGCACAAGTCGTCGTCGTCGCGGGAGCTGGGCAAAGACGCGGCGAGGGCGTCGCGGGGGGGCTCGTCCTCGTCGTCCTCCTCGCACTCTCGCCACTGTCACTCGCACTCGCCGGTGCCAAAGTCTACTACTAGGAGTGGCGGGGGCACTGGGGATTCGGCAGATGCACCGGTTGTTGTTGCTACCACCCCGGCGTCTCCTCCTCCTCCTCCTTCTTCTTCTTGTAATTCCACCGGCACATCGTTTGTGACACCGCATGCACACCGCCATCACAGTCACTCGAAGCAGTCTAGCTCACACGCAACACATCCGGCAACCAAACCGTCTTCTTCAACAAGTCCCAAAAAGCATGGTCCACCCCCTTCTGTTCTGGAGCCTCTCCCTCCTGAAAGTAACCTCCCTAATAATAAATAAAAATAAAAATAAAAATAAAAATAAAAATAAAAATAAAAATAAAAATAAAAATAAAAATAAAAATAAAAATAATAATAAAAATAAAGGAGAAGTAAAATTGCTAAACTTCTCTAGTTGTACACCAGCTTGGACTTTGGGAAAGGAGAATACTGAAAGTAGTAAAGCACACACTTAAAAAAAGGTAGAAATCTTCACCACCTAACGAACTAAAACGGAGAAAAAGATCCGAGTCAGTACTTTCTGCAAGTGAACATTCAGAATTAGTTCAAGACTTAGTGTCAGCCATCTCCTCAATGATTTCCAACCCAGAACTGATAAATAGCACAAAATCCACCGAAGCACACAGCATGACGTCATCAAACCCCGCACCAAGCCCGGTTCGGCTCTCAGCGCGAGCTAGGCATTCAATTTCCACAAGCTCCCTGCTGTCACTTGCTCCGCACACACAGGCACCTTCACCACCCAAGCTCGAGGAGTTATATCGCGGAAATGTATCTCGAATTGTCTGTGAAATGCTGGTCAAATTCCTCAGCTACCTGACAGAATCGCTGTTTCCTTCACACATGTTTTTTGCTCTGTGCTCTCTGTTGACCTGTATGTCTTACGCCCGTAGTTCTTTCTTCTCACATCGAGTGTCTCAGGTACACATCACCGAGAGGTTATTGGAATTTTAAGAGTGATGCTTAGTGCCATCGCCCCGTGCAATTTGCAACTCCTTAAGGAGTTTTCCTTGCTTCTAGCATCACTCCCGATTGAAAACACTATCGCATATTCACTTTGGTCTTCTTTTGAAAGCGTGTGTAGACCTTCTCCTCATTCACACTCTGAACATATTGTAGGTACTAATATGGGCTCCAGAGAACCGTGTTGCAAATGCGGAAACAAAAAGGATACGAAATTTCAAGTTGGATGAGTGGCTTTGCTCAACATTAGTGAACGATATTTCTCTCATCCAAGCAGTAAAGTATCTCCGCAAAAAAAAGTTCGACTTAAGATAAATGCAGGTTAAGCCATTGAAAATGCACTGCAAACCTGAGCAAGGAATCCTAAAAGGAACTCTACTGTGTGAGTGCATTGGAGTTGGATCTACATCCATCCCGAAGGTAGTACAAATCGTAGACTTAGATTGACTAATTCTTCACTATGGAAAGGGTAGCTTGGTTTTTGTGCACGACATTGATAACCACAATCACACATTCCTTATTGGTGGGATTGATGTACCCCATATGTGGATTGACTGTAGTAATGTGGAGTTGTTATATCCCGACTGTGTGGTACTTTATCTTACCTGGTTTCTCCCAACTTAGTTATTTCAGATTTTTGCACCGAGTTCATCTCCATCCCCTCCGCCATCCCCTTCGCCAACACGAATCGGCCTTCATGTGCACTCAGCCTCCACTGTGGCAAGCTCCAGCATTGAGGGTGGCTCAGTGTCTGGATCCATCTCTGGGTCGTGCTCTGGCTCTGCTTGCAGTGGAAGCATTGGTGGAAGTGGTGAAAGTCTTGGTAGCATTAGTGGGAGTACCACCAATGGAAGTCCAATCGTTAGTGCCGAGCTTTTGCTGCAAGGAACAAAACGACCCGCAACTCACGTACCACAGCCTGGTTCACATGCTTTCCCTGTTCCAACTATTCCCCCACCTGTGCAAATAAGCCACCGGACTGCAACATCTCATCATGGATCTTTTCGCGTCTCCCCAGCTTCACCTCTGCCCTCCCCTACACTGAAGCCTACGGTTCCAGATTCCGTAATTCCTGTGAGGTCAACAACTTCACCATCTCCACCTCCAATTCGCTCAGCCCTAAGCTTAGTTTCTATAGCCCAGTCTCAACCTCCAACAAATACAAGTCAACCAACAATTTTATCAGCAGCTGTGTTGAAAACTACCAGTTCACCTCAAATTACATCCATCCCACCTCCAGCTGAAACTGCTTCACCCAGTCCTCCCTGGAAAGCTGGCACAAGTGCACCAAATACTTCACCTAACCTCCGACAATCAAGGCACTCTGCATCCACTGCATCTCTCTTATCTCTTGGCTCAACATCTCCAAATTTGCCACCCCATAGAACCAGCCACCTAAATGTCTCCCCATCACCATCTATCCGTCCCCGAAACACATCTTCTCCATCCCCAGGCTCACCCCCTCCTATTCTAGCTAATCTACCTTGGTTTCAGTTGCTCGCACCGTTACAACGCGTGCAGGTAACCTTAATGCTCTCAGTGAGAAAGAAAGTGGCTGATGAACTCTTAACAACTGAAGTTGCTTACCTTGAAAAGCTGAACATCAGTAACCGTCCTTTTTTTTTTTTTAACTTATCTCCTTACATCATGAACAGTCACTTCACTTGTCTATTATCCTCTTTGCAAGGATTCCTCATTCAATCTGAATCCCAGAGAAATGCTAGCTTTATTTTCTAATGTGAATCTTTTGCGTAGTTACCACAAACGGTATGTGGATACGTATTTGAACCTTCAATTAATAGAAATCAGGTTCAAGAAAGCAGTGGAACGGAGAATAAGGTCATGGAATGAAAGTACAACCATTGGTGATCTCTTTTTGGAGGTTCGTATTGCTGTAAGTTTTATTTCAAACTCAGATCTCTTCAGACTAAGTGGTTGATCTTTTACAAAGTATGGCCTTTCCATTTTCGTTGCTGACTTCCATGGTAGCACTTTGCAAATAATTTTAATGAAATGAGAAGCACTATTCAGACATGCAAGCAGTACCAACCTAACTTTGCCACATTTCTTGAAGTATTGCGTTTCTCATTGACTCAGTATCACACCTAACACTCAAAAGGCCTTGGAGTTCCAAGAAAAGTTTCAGTTCAATAATCTAGAAGGGCTTATGATTTCACTCATTCAGAGGATTCCTCGATGTAAATATCTACTGGTTTTCCGTCTTTCATACGAATTCTTACAGATATTCTCCTCATCGAAGAATTTACCAAAAACACTCCAGTAACTCATCCAGACCATCCTCTACTAGAATTAGCACTGCAACAGCTCAGAGAAGCTGCTGAATATACTAACCAACAACAACGTACACCGCACACACAAACACAACTTTGGAATCTGGAGAATACAATTAGTGGGCTGCCTATACAGCTTACATCTCCTCCATCAGATATCGTCGGAGGGGAAAACAGTGTTATCCCTTCTGGCTGGCGGGGCATTGGTGGGGTTCCACGCGCAGTCTTACACAGTGGAGAATTGAAAGTTGAGGGAAAGAAATCCAACATATGGTTACTGACTGACCTCCGTAATTCCGTTATTTTGTTTTGTTGTTTACTCACCCCCTTGAAGTTCTTGTCGCCGCATCAAGTACAAGAAATGGGAAGCTGAACTTGCACCACATTTTCAGCCTTCCCTCTACTTCTCTTGATCCCCTCACCTCTAGCTCCACAACGGCAAGTTCAGGGAAAAAAACGAAGTCCTTCAATCTTACTACACTCACCGGAATCATTACCTTCAAAGCAAGTAGTGTAGAAGATGCGGATGTATGGGTTCAAAAGATCCAAAGTGCTACAACAAAATCCAAAGCGGCCCTTTTGACATCTACTTCCAATAATAAGGTATTGACTTCGTGCTTTTTTTTTTTTTATCTCCTAAAGGGGTTTTCAGGTGCGAGATAGTGGGAATACAAGTGACATGCGAAGCAGATTGGTTGCCTTAAATTCATTGCAAAGTTCAGAAAGCCAGTACATTAAAAACCTGGAATTCACATACGAAGTAATACCGCTGTAAGGTACCACGGAGACTCACTGTAAAAAAAAAAGGTACTTTTATCACGGCCTCTGGGTGCTATGAACGCTCATAGGCGGAAAGAAATATTATGTAATTTCGTGATGATAATAAAAGAGCATCAGATGTAGATTTCCAGCCAGTCCATTTCTATTTTTTGAACTAAATTAGGTTTTTGGAACATATTGACCAGAGTATACAGTCGTGGGATGACGATTTATACATCGATGTCTTTCCCTCAATCCCGGTAATTTTCTTCAACTACCAACACCCAACCTTAGAAAACATAGGCAAGATTCAAGAAATTATACAAAGAATATTTTGCGGATTTGTCATCACTTACAGATATTATTCAATCGGCACAGTATCTTGACAATGTAGATTAAGACAATTTTTTGCTATCGCCAAGCTGATTATTTCAAAGATTCCCGAACTGACTTCAGAAAACTCCCCTTCCCAACCACAAGTGGAAATGGTGAAATCCTGGTTGGAGATACCACTAAAAAGACTGTTGGAGTATTACCGGATTTCCCATGTGTGTACTGTATAAGTTAATGCCATCCTAAAATAAAATTAAAATTATTCCTCAAGGCCATGTTTGAGCACATCAGCCCAAAGAGCTTGGACTATCATCCACTTCATGGGGTTATCTCCACCTTGCACGCATTTATCAACAAAATACGTACCGCATACACAACGACCCTCACAACACCGATTCCGCCACCCCCTATCATCGCCCCACTGTCCAGCGCAGTGTCCTGTTATACAAGTACCAACACAAATTCCAATACCCCAGCCGGTATTCCCGCATCTAAGCGCGTGCCCTCACCTCCCCCTACACGGCCAAATCCACCACCCCCAACATACGAACCACCACCAACAAGTTCAACCATTCCATCACCATCGCAGCTTCCGGCTTCCCTCATTCCCAAGCCATCATCCTCCCCGATTCTTCCTCCGCAGTCACAGTCACCATCACCGCCAACAACACCATCAACCCCAAGAACAGTAATTCTTCCGCTATCAGCACTCACCAGCCAGCAGCCCATCATCCCACCTCCCCTTCCTCCGCTATCAGCCTCATCATCATCGTCACCACGCACTAGCACAGCCATGACACCTCCATCCCCGTCACCACTATTATCCACATCATCAGGTTCTATCACCTCTCCACATATCACATCACCGCCAACACCTCGCAATCACGGCAGTCCCACAACCAGTAGTGTATTACTATCAGCTTCTGTACTTGTATCCTCTCCCCTCACTCCAAGATCATCCCACTAAAACCACTACTCGAATGATTTGAAAGGAATTTCAAAAAGAATTCCTTGTTTCACAATAGCATATTTTTTAGCTTTATGTACACCTACAAAGGGGGTCAGAAAGGAATCAAGGCATCCAGCTCTGTATGATGTTGACGAGGCTGATAGCACCCGGTAAAATGAGCTTGTTCTGAACTGATCCCCAGTAGTTGTTGTAGTGCATTGCGTAGGGTACAGAATCATACATTGTAATTAGCACAATGAGGTGCCGGTCAGGGTTCTGTGATGTTTGTGGGTGAATTACCAGTAATGGTGGTGATGGCGGTAAAGAGGCTGTAGCAAGTGGAACTGTGCTGTGGCGTGATGCTTCTGTGAGTTCTTTCATAAGAGTGGATGCGGCGTAGTTGAAGTTCTCTGCTGATAGAGCGGGTGATGGTGGCGGGATTGCCGAAGAGTTGAGTAGTTCTATGTTGGGGTCTTGGGGGAGGGAAAGGACTTGGAACTTCTGAGTAGTAACCCCTGTCAGTTTAATCGAGTTGCTTGATGATAAGACTTTACTCAGCATGACAGGGCTGAAGGTGGTATACAACATCCTCACAGAGACTAATTCATGTGAGTTGTATGTTTGCCAAACGAAAACATACTTGGTGGAGTTGTGCCCCAAGAGCCGTTAAACGGTGCATTCAAAACAGCCGGAACTCTCGAGTCGAAGTCTAGTGGAAACGGGTGTATGACTGTTTGACTTGGTGTTGGTGGTTGTCTGCTTTCAGGCGGTACTTCTTGTAGCGGTGCTGAACTTCGTCTCTTTGTTTTGGCATAAGTGGGAGTGGAAGCAGTAACTGTGCGAGTGTTATTATTCTTTCAAAAAGGGGAATCAGAATACCACGAGGTTTTTTTAGTCGTGCTCTGAGGTGAATTGGCTTGGATCGAAATGCAATCCCTCCAAGTGTCAGCACGAACAAGATTTGACCACCGAGATGATCCCTAGGGAACTTAGTTAAGGGAAGAGAAAAGGAAAGGAAAAACCTTGAAGATGAGCACAACGATTTTACGAATGCTGTGTATTTCTCTGTGTTTCCATTTTCATCGATTTCAGGAGTGTGATTACTCACCCATGCCGTGAACACCCGCCCCTCATTGTCCGTGCTCTTCTTACATTTATAACACTTCGGTTCAGCTGGAATGGATATTAGTTACACTTTTGTTAGTAATTGAGGCCGCACTGTCGGAAATTGGTGCATATGAGCAACTCAAAGACAGCATTGCCTGAAACACGTCGGGTTCGGTGATAGAGTGAGACAAACGCCATCTACGTGATAGCAGCACAATAAGCTAAAGGGAGTAATTACAACCAAATCCAAGAAGATATAAAGCGCAAAAGTACTTGTGTGGGCTTTCCGCAGTACATCTTGTACACCCTGGGCCGCTGCATCATAGCCGCCCTGTCCCCATTCGAGATATCGCAGCGGGGTGCACCCCCCGAAACAGCAGCAGTCCCACCAGTGCCCCCAAGCACCAAGCCGTCCTTGCTCGCTATCGCAGACGCAATGTCCTCATCCCCGCTGCTGTTCGACGATGTGTTGCTGCTCCCCCCTCCCCCTCCCCCTGCTCCCGCTCCCCCTCGCTCCCTCCTCCTGCCACCGCCGCCCCCCGGGTGCGGCGCCGTGGGCAGCAGCGGGGCCCCCTGCTGTTGTGGAGAGGCCCGGCCAGCCAGCGGTGCGGAGTGCAGAACAAGCCGCACCGGGGCACCCGCGTCCTCCTCGTACTCCTCCTCGTAGTCATCGTAGTCCCAGGTGGTGTTGTCCTCGTCGCCATTCGAGTCGCCCCCGCCGCCGCCGCCGCTCCTGGTCCTCCTCCACAGCAGCCTCCCCTCCTCCGTCCCCGTCCCCGTCCTAGAGTAAGGGCCGCCGCCCATACAAGACGACGAAGACGCGGTGCTAGACCGCGACGCGGAGACACATGTGGCGGCGGCGGCTGCGGCCTTTTGCTTCCTGTTGTGCATCATGTGCTGGGTGCAGTCGTGCATGATTATCACTGTGTGGGTGGTGCTGCCGCGCACGTGGGCCCCGCCACCCGGCGCGCGCCGCTGCGGCTTCTGCTGTTGGCTCCCGCTGCCCCCTCCCCTCGCGCAGGGAGGAGCCGACCCCGAGGGCGGCGAAGGCGACGGCGACGGCGACGACGAGGGGGACAACGAGGACCAGGGCGAGGCGCCTGGGCTGGTGTTGCTGCTGATGCTGCTGCTGCCGCTGCCCGTCGTCGATGATGATGATGTGGTTGTCGTGGTGGCCACTGAGGTGGTGCGAGTGTGGACCGTGCTCGACGATGATTGGGAGCCTGTCGTTTTGTCCATGTAGGGTAGTCGGTTGCTGTTTCTGCTCTTCATGAATGCTGTCTGTTTGTTGTCGTTTGTGTTTTGGTTTGGTTTTGATTTGTTTTCGATTTTTTCTTCAATCTCAGGGTGTTAGGGGAAGGGATCTGACATTTGAAAGTGAACCAGCTCAAAGAAATTCTGGCAAGCCACCTTTCTCGGGGGCACATCACAACTGACTTCGGCGGCCTTGATAGTGAACGGCCGCAGGGGGGTGGACGTTTCCAACTGTTACTGCGATCGGAATCCCTCCCTGGACAATTCGACAACATCTTACACAATCCATAGTACCTAACCCGTTGAAGTTCCCTCCCCCTTTGTGAGGAAAAAACAGAGCATTACCCCCCTCGCCAAGGTAC
>JAHLWZ010001237.1:0-11543 GCA_020536535.1 Pelomyxa schiedti | reverse complement strand
CTCCACCAAAAGAAACTCTTCCATGGCCACGAAACGCCTCATATAGCGACCGACGCCAAAAAATACACATTGCTTTTGAACATAAGGAGCAATTCCACAGCACAAAAACGATGCCCATGTTTGCTCCTTGTTGGGTGGTTTCCTTTTTATGTGTGTTTATTATGTTTGGTTTTGCCTGGTACTTGGTGTACAGTCTAAAAGTAGACTCAGATATTCTGTAAGGCAATGACAATCTGATTAGACATAGAAGCAACTAATAGTACAGTGGTCTTGGACACCAACAGAGCACACTATGCTTGTGAAGTGGTCTGGATCATTAATCCTCCCCAGTGTGATTGAGAACCAAGAAACAACTCCAGGTTTCTCTGCACCCTTGAGCAAAAACAGTCTAATTTCTTTCCAACAGTGCTGTTGAAGTCTTTTATTCCTTGAGCTGGTTACAGTGGCTTAGTAGATCTGTCTCAGTCCCTCTCATGATGTGACATAGAAGGAATCTATTACAGTGGGTAATGTGATGGTGCCAAGGAACACACCAGTTGAGTCAGTCACATCCAGAGATTTCTTTGACCAATCTAGTTGCCTTTGGAAGAGGAACCCAGCATGTCCAATAACAGCTGTGGGGCAATTGTTCCTGGCTGTGAGAACTCTCAGTTGTTGGGTGGTTCTCCTGCTGCAGTCCCAGATTTCAATGGTGCAATCACGCTTGGAGATGCAAAAGAGGAAGGTTCCCAGCTGTGACAAGTAAAGACACCCTGGTTGTCTGGCTATCAGTGTACCAGTTCCTGAGCCTTCTGCAAATTCATACACATCGCCATTGTCTCGTGGGCAAATAAAAATTCGGTCACCATTGGCTCTGTTCATGAACAGGGTTCTGTAGAGAAGCAAAGTTTCATACATAAATCCTGGCACCTTTGTAACACTCAACACAGCCACTCTGCTGGTTGTGAAGCTCTTGCTCACATCAATCACAATGAGGAGATACTGTGATGTATCTGAATCATTTGGCAGCACCACAAAAAGAACCTCATCTGGAAACTGCCTGTTGAAGGAAATTCCCAAGGAGCCGTTGGTCGAGCACCCATAATCGGAGTTCAGCACCCTCATGTCGACAGGAACGCCATCCACGTTCACCAAGTCGATCACAGTCATGGTTTCGTCTCCCGCGCCGTACCGCAGCTGCCACTTGTGGGATGGCTCCGAGTCGCAATCGCTCACGTCCCTGGTGACACTCATCAAAGAGGCAGAGATCCCAAACGAGTAGTGGTGGTACGCACATCCGCGCCACGCGCCGACTTTGAAGACGACCTCGGTGTCTCGGCGGCACCAGTCCCACAACGGCGCCGTAGCGAGCGGCGCCATGGACGCAAAGTGGCGTGCCGGGCTCGCTGCGCCACACCGATTGTGGGACGCCATCACCAAAGCAAGCAGTTGTTCTCGTGCCCGCTGCCACTGCTGCATCAGGACTCGTTCACGTTATCAGTCAAAGAAAAGTGATCGTTCGGCAGCTCCCATTGAGAGATGTGCCATTTAGGACCAGTGCTCTGCTCTGACAGGTCAACTGTATGTTTTGGCAAGGAGGAGGAGGTCATAGTGTTACCCAGGAAGGAAAGTTTTCTGGGATCTCAGTCAGGTCAGAGAGCTCAAGTTCTGAAGTGTTTAGAGGCAGCCACGATGGAGGGAGAAAGGGAGTGACACCACTGTCTGATACTCTCTGTCACTTGGTCATCAGTTGCGGTAGTACCCGGCAAAGGCGCGTTGTGTTGTGATGGTGGTTGTTGTGGTGGGTTGGCAGTCTCATCCTGCTGTTGCTGTTGATTTTGGTGTGGTGTGGGCTGTTGCATGGTGGCTACTGTGCAGCAGCAGAACAGCAGCTTCGCAATGACTGTGAACGGAATCCGGTTGCACTCTGGGAGTATTTTTTTTAAAATGTTACACACATGTGGGGAAATCTCACACACCGAGAATGGAGAGGCATGAACGAATCACAAGGGACATCAGGCCAAGTGCCGTTGTGGTGGGAGAGTAAACACAACCGCTGTCCACCGCCAGCGACGGCGAATCGGCCGTTGTAAGCTCTGAAACGGCCTGAAGGCACACGGCTCTTCTGCTGAGCCAATCGGCAACGGTGGCTTCACTAGATGCTTGACACAGTCTGCCCACCTCTTTTTTTTTGACTGTGAATGAACGAGTGGATCGGGTGTAAAAACACAACCTTGGATATCGGCCGCGGAAAGGGCCTGGCTCTGGTCTTGCAAAAAAGTTGCTTGCGAACGGAGAGGCAAGCTGTGGATGGTCGAGTCAATAAATTTCCCGTGGATCATTTCCGCGACCAGAATCCCAAAGCTCCAAATGTCACCTAAATTTTTTTTTTTCTTGTCAGGTATTGGCCAAGAAAAAGGAAAAAGGGGGGCAATAACCACCTTCAATTGAGTAGTTGTCAGTGAACATTTGTGGGGCCATGTAAGCTGGGGTTCCGGGACCTTCTGTTCGCGGCGTTGTTTGGCGTTGCTGGTGCATTCTACGGGACACCCCAAAATCACAAATTTTTGGAGTTCCATCCAAATCCAGGAGTACATTGTTGCTGGTGAGATCCCGGTGCATGTATTTTTGCCTGTATTTCGTGAATTAATTTATTGTGGAGTGAGAGTGGCACACCTGTGAAGGCTGTCCATTCCTCTGGCAACACCCAGAGCAATGGCGGAAACTTCCCGGAAGTTTAGTCGTTTCTTGTGACCAAAAGAGTTTTAGTTTTCAATTGAACTTGAGAGCTACAAAACCTGTGAAAGAAGTTCTTTTAGACTGCAACACAGGAGTTCGGACACAATCTGTAGTCTTCCGCAAGCGGTCGTGCAAGTTCCGATGCACTTTACAATGTTTGGATGCCTCAAGCTGCTGACAATCTGTCCCTTATAAGATGTCTTTTATTGATATTGTCCATTGTAACCTCCGCTTCGAGTCTGAATTGGTCGGCATGAAAGTTAGACATGATGGCCTCATGGAGAGTTTTCACGGCAACGTGATTTGATGTTGAATTGAGCATGTATTTGAAGACAGTTCCGTAGGAGCCAGTTCCCAGTGTCGATGAGAGTCGGAGGTCTGACTCTTCAATGACCTGAATAGGTTCCAGCTTTACACAAACATGTGTATGATGGCAACCTGTATGTTGTTGGTTTCAATAAATGGCTACATGGGGTGAGGAAAAAAACCCGGTGCCAAATCAGAGAGTGTTGAAGATGTCCCACGCAGAGGCACTTCATGCCCAACACCAACAAGAGAGACAATTTGTTGGTTTTCATCAAGTCCGAATCTCTTTTCAATTTCCATCTTCACAACCTTTTTTTTTTTAAGCCATTTGTTGTGTTTTGGTTTATCAATTTACCTTTTCAAATGGGCATTTGCTGCAAAATGTTTCCTGGAATCTGATATTGTGCCGTTCGAGTGCGACTTCAACATCTTTCATAAGATTCTCGCTGAGCGGTCGGTGTGTGTTATTCTTAAACTCTGGTGACAATGATTTCACCCAGACACCTTGCTGAACGTGCTGCAAGATGTGGTCAACAACTGATTTTGTTAGATGAAACGGGGATGGTGCAACAACAACGCACATTCTTGCTGTTTGGTAACTTCACTGGATTGAAGTGTCATACCTGTGAAAAGGAGTAAGAGTAAGAAGAGGGAGAGAAGATAAACATTCTGTTTGTTCAGAAAGCTTGACCTGATCCTGTTTATGCCCTTCTTCCAATACTTTTATTTTCGCTTCATAAGCTTTTTTTTCATCCAAGAGTTGCTGTATATGGAGCTTCAATTGGCGGATTTCTTTTTCTTGTTCTACCGCCGTGGCAGTCAGTTGGGCGCCGCCACACCCAATGTAGAAGCTCGCGCCACCTCCACTTTCTTGGAAAAGTCCATTTTGTAGAGATCCAACAACCTTCTTCGAACTTTCCCCACCGCACTTCAACACGGCCGTGCCCAGCCAATTACCCTTGGCAGTGAATGCCCCCATAAATTCATCCCCGTTCGGCCACTTCTTGATCCCCTGTACACACCCCCCACACTCCCACACGCCGGTCACCACTGTCCCATCGCAAGCCGACCACTTTGTCCCGCGCCCGTGCTCCTTCCCGCGCTCCCAGTCCCCGTCGTACTTTGTACCATCACCCCATATCCTCACGCCCCTCCCATGGAACATATCATCCCTCCACCCTCCCACATAACACCCACCACCGGTCCCGCTCCCGCTCCCGATTCCACTAGAATCCCCAAACAACATCCTCCCAATCCCGCACTTCCTGCCATGGTCAATCTCGCCCCAATACACATCGCCCGTGTCCAGCGACCTCCACATCCCCCTCCCGTGCATCTGGTGGCTGTCCCACCCCCCCTCGTACACCGTCTCCAACACCTCCTCCCCAATCCCCGTCCCCGTCCCCGTGCCCGTGCCCGTGCCCGTGCCCATTCCGGGTGCCCCAGGGGATCCCCCGCCTCCCCCTCCGCCTCCCCTCCTGAGTCGCCGCCTCCACGCCCCCCACCCGTGCATCTCGTGGGAGCCGTTGGCCTCGCTGTACCTCCAGTCCTCGCAGTAGAACACGTCGACGCCGTTTGGGTGGGCGCGGGTGCCCTTGGCCCGGCGGTCGTCGCGCCACAGGCCCTCGAAGCTGCTGCCGTCCGGGAGCCTCAGCGTGCCCCAGCCGTCGCGGCAGCCCTGCAGCCACTCCCCCTCGTACGTGCCGCCCGCCGACGCCGCGGGCCCGCACTTGCTGGCCGCGGGCGGGGGCGCCGACCCCGGCGGCGACGCCGAGGCCCCGGTCGCGGTCGCGGTCGACCATAAGGTGCCGCGGCCGTGGCGGGCGCCGTCGCGCCACTCGCCGTCGTAGGTGGAGGTGCGGAGGGCCAGGGGGCGGACGCTGACCGTCTCGGTGGTGACGAGGCGCCCGGGGCCGTCGCGCTTGTAGTTGACGAGGCGCCCCGTGTACACGCCGTCGCTCCCCAGCGGGTGGTTGTACACGGTCATGACGCTCCCCGTCTGCTGCCCGGGGGGCAAGTACGAAATGTGCATCGTTTGGGTTGGCCGTTAGACGGGACTTGGGGTAAAATGCCAAAACGACTGTTTTGTGTGGGGAGTCACAGTTTGAAAGTGGTGAGTCGCAGTGTGGCCCAACCACACTTCCCTTGTTATTTTTTCCACAATCAATGTTCAGTGGCACTTCTCAAGCTGTCACCAACAACACTGACCAACCACGCCCACCCACGCCCCATTAACCGTCGTCGAACCACACGCTCCCGCACTCCAAGGCTGCAAAAACAAAATGATGAAAATTTTATGAGGAAAACGGGACGCACTGGTGCGTGAAAAAAAACACCAGCGTGTGCGAAAAAGCGCAGAGATTTTTGGTGGGTGCGTGGACGCACCAAAAGTGAAAAGTGCGTGGGCCTGGTTCTCCGCACTGGGGCCTCCAAGTTGGCGGGAAGTGCGCAGACCAGGCAGACCGTCGATGGGGCTGCCCGGGGAGCGTGTTTCCAGGACACACAGAGGCCCTGGAGCCGAGAAAAACGACGCACAAAATCGAATTTTTGGTGCGTCCGCGCACACGCCGTCCTTTTTTGTCACGCACCGATTTTTTTACAAGACGCCGACAACCCATCAAAAAAACTTCGGGAGCTGGGTTTCGTTCTGAACGTCGTGTGACCGTGCTTTTGTTGTTGGAGGGAGAAAAACGGGGAGGGTGTGGCCTCGATCACGGTGGTGCGACGGTCTTGTTTGGGTGTCAGGACAAGTCCACCACTGTTCTGGGGTGTGACGTCTATAAAAATCACTGCAACACGACAGTGTGCAACACAGTGTTCGCATGTGTTTCTTGTTGTCACTCAGGGCACTGGTCTTTTTTGTATTTTACCAAGTCCCGAAAAAAAGCAACTTTTTGATCCAGCTTACTGGCGTTGAGCAACAGATTTCAAAAGAAAAGCTTGAAAACAAAACTGGTTTTTTTTATGGGGGTTCTTAGAGTTTGTCAAGGAAGTGATCAAGGGGCATGATTGAGGGGGAAAGGCCCTTGCGGCGTCTAACGTCGGCCACAACCTTGTTGGTGACGGTCTCGGAGTTCGCCCCGGTGCCTCCGAGGACTGACCAGTGGTCGAACACGCATTGTGGGAACGCCTGGCCCGCGGTGTGGCTGCGCAGGTCTTCCGTGAAGCCGAAAGATTCCAGCACGGGGAGATAGGCCCTGATCATGTGCAGAGGGGTCCCTGGTCTCTGCTCTGAGCCTATAACGTGTCCTCTTCGCTTGTTCAGAACTGCATATATTCCACCAATAGCACTTTCCGGAACCTGTTTTTTTGGAGTTAGAATCGCTACGGGGAGTGATAATAATAGTTGTTATTAATATATATATTCGGGAAGTTGGCTTACGGTTATATCGGCGAGGAAGATGGGTTCCAGAAGGCGGGGTTCTGCAGTGAGCATGCAGCCGTGGTAGCAGCGTTTCGCGGTTGGTATTATCTGCCCCCCGCCTCTGTGTACTGCATCCGTGTGTAGCGAGACATCATGGAGGTCAAACCGGACTCCCCGCACGTTTTCGCTGCAAAGAGGTCCATCCTTCATTGCCCACTGTTGCAACGTTAAGATAGAAAATTGTAAGGAAAAAGCCATACCTGGAAAGCACTGGTCATGTGATCTTTAATTTCGTCGAGGTATTGAACTCCCTTGGTTGCATCAACTAGCATGTTTGGACCTTTGTTGTCGGGACCAAAGCACCACACCTTGCGGGCATCAGTAGCGTCCCAGTTGTACTTGTCTATGAGTTTTCGTGCTCTTTCTCTTGGTTCATCAAGTGCCAATGAATTGAGTTCTATTTCTTCCTGAAGTTCGGTGATAAGTGGTTGTGCCTTCATGAATAGTCTGTTGTGCTTGTTTGGAGATTTGCTCAGGCACATCTGGTTGGATTCTTGAGAGACGGTTTCGCGGAAAGAAACCACTGGGGGACCGGTTCTGATTTCAGCTGAATTGCAAAATTCACGCAAGTCATTGATACAAATTTCGAGATGTAGCTCTCCTGCACCTGCGACAATGTGCTCGCCTGTGTCCTCGATGTAGCACTGGCAAAGTTGATCACTCTTTGCCAGACGTTTCATACCCTCCACTAGTTTAGGTAGATCCGCTGGATTTACAGTCTCAACAGCGACTCGCACCACTGGAGACACACTGAACTTCATGCTCTTAACTGGATAGGCTTCTTCAGAATCTGTGAGAGTGCCCGACTTGACGAGGAACTGGTCAATGCCGACTAGGCCAATAACGTTTCCGCAAGGACAATCCTCAACTGCCTCTGAAGTACGCCCCATGAGCAGAACTGTCCTTTGTACGTTCTTGATAAACAGGTCATCCTACCAACAGTTTAGAATGGGTCAATAGGAAAAAAAAAGGAATGCCTACCTTTCTTCCCGGTGAGTAGTTCTGGCCCAAGATGCGCACTTTCATTCCGGTTCTTATGGTTCCAGAGAATACGCGGCCGAAAGCATAGAATCGACCCTTATCGGCAGCAGGAACCATCTTACTTACGTACATGAGGAGTGGCCCGTCGGGATTGCATTCCTTGAACGAAGTTGCCACAGCATCATCCAGAGGGCCAGTGTAGAGAACTTCGACACGGTATCTTTGAGCAATAGCCGGTGAAGGAAGGTGCAGCACAAGCATCTCCAGTAACGTGTCTGCTGCAGGTAACCACTTTTGCATAACTGCCTTCATTAAAGGCTTTCCGGTAAGCTCTCGCTCTTCCGCCTTGAGGGTCACTCCAATTGTTGTAAGCATCTTGTCGTAGATAGTTTTATCTCCAGCAACCAGAGATTTGCAGAGCTTCACAATGGGCTCCATGATGAACTGACAAAATGCACGCGGAAGTTTGCTACCATCATCTCCAACAGGAGTCTTTTTCCATTTTCTTGAAGAGGGATCCCAGAAGTTGTCACCCCACAATTTGTCCATCAACTTGTCAGCAGGAACTCCGAACTTGGCTGCGAGTATTTTTGCAAAATCATGCAGGGTAAAGGCCCAGCCTTGAATCGCACTAGCAAATGCAACAGTACCCTGTTCAATTTCATTAATAAAGTGCAAAAGGTATTATATGTTAGTTACCGCTTGTGGTGACACTTCAATTTCACCGAGTTGTTCAGGCTTATAGGTGGAAATAACAACATTTGCTGTTTCTATTGCTCTGCAGAAATTCTGGTAAATTTCTTCCGGACTCAACTGCAGCTCGAGAATTACGCGGTCGATTTTATTTACAACCAAAACTGGTTTGATAAGTTCACCTAGTGCCTGCAATGGTATTAGTTTAGAGGCATCAAGAAAGAAGGATACCTGTCGCAAAACTGTTTCTGTTTGTACACATACTCCCTCTACACAATCTATTACAACCAGCGCTCCATCAGTAACTCTCAGGGCAGCTGTTACCTCAGACGAAAAATCGACATGCCCTGGTGAATCAATCAAGTTGATCAAGAATCCGCGACCCTGTCAGCCAGTAAGGGAATGAATTTTTGTTAATAAAATTAATATTATTCTACAAACTAAAAATATACCTGGCTGTCAGTGGGCAAAGGAACGTCTTCAGGGATTTGGAAGTACATCGAGATAGCAGTGGACTTGATTGTGATTCCCCGGCCTATCTCGTCTGGTCTAGTCTGTGTGTAGCATGTCTGCCCGACTTTGTTTTGTGCGATGATGCCGGCGGCTCCCACAAGTGAGTCTGTCAGCGTGGTTTTGCCGTGGTCTACGTGTGCGATCACCGACATGTTGCGAATGTTGGTCTTGACGTCCATCATGCGTCGAAGTTGGTCAATAGTGAAGTTCACCATTTCGTTGGTTGTTGTTTTGTTTTATTTTGTTGGTTGGGTCTTTGGTTTGTCGTGGAATACAACTGCTACAACTACACTGCTTGTTTGTTGGTTTTAATTAAATTATGAAGTGAATTGCGTTGGAAAGTGGCTTTTTGAAGGGCGATCGGTGCCGATTTGTCCTGGCTTTGTTCCCATCGTCGAAAGAGTAACGATTCGGTAAACGATAAGCGATTGCAGATCGAAAGAAGAGAAAAAATATTGCCTTTGGTTTTTCGGCTAATACTAGGTGGGAATCAATCCAAGACAAGAACGTGGTCAGAACCAAGGCACGACGATTAATCAGGTGGGAGGTTTGGCAAGGAGAAAACCACAAAGTGCATTCTTGCATTCGTGCTGCTGAGTGCAACTTATGCTTCGACTTGTCGTGCACAAGACCTTGTATTTTTTTGTTGTCTTTCTGGGTACTTATCAAAAATGGACCAACAAGTCGACCTGCGGCACATAATTGATGCAAGGGAGCAGTTCGTTGCGTTCGCCTGTGCGTCGTTTCCACATCGGCGTAACCACCCCACGACCGAGACTCTTGCCAAGAGTAGCAGTTGTAGTTGCCCGGCAAAGGCTGTGAGTGACGTCGGGGCACTTTTGGAGCAGATCGGGCGGGACTGGGTCGTGCGCGAGCTTCCTCAGAGGAGGACCGCGACTACGATTGATGTGAAGCGTGATGGGTTCCCCAACCAGCCAAACCTGCAGCTGTTTCTGGGGTTCTCGATCACGCTGGGTGTTGTCAGGAGCCGCTGCTTCATGATTGAGGACGACCAGGACTGCGCTGGCATTGTGTGCGGCGTTGGGGGCCATGACCAGTTCGTTGTGTCCAGGGACAACTTTGACGATTTGCCTCCGGAGCTTCGGCTTGTGGACGGGAAGGGCAACCCCATCATTTCAAATTTGCTAACTGGCTACTGTGTCTGTACATTGTCCAGTGATGATTGGCTCGTATCAATAGTGCATGATTCCTTGGCTGTTTGGAAAATTGGAAACTCTGGCCTGCTTCCAGGACCCACTGTGGTTTCCACAGGGTCCACACAGGTTTTTAAGGCATCTCTATTCAACGGTGTGTTGATTGTTACTGAGAGAACCCAAGAAGAAGATCCTTTGGGTGCCAACCTATCTCGCATCGACCTTGCAGCAACATACAGCACTCGCTCCCTTGTGATCAGCAGAGTCATTGAAGCTCCTGATGATTTCCAGCTTCCTTCATCAAAAGGGACCACTTGGTCCATGCACACCTCCCCCAGATGCGAGTACACACTTGAGGACACATCAACAGGGCAGGTGCACGCCTTTCCGATTCCCTCAGTTGTGTCCCACATTGGTGGTGACTATCTCGCCGTGTACCCTAACACGGTCCTGGTCACTATGTGGGCCCACAATGTCGAAATATACCACCTTCCAGGCCTCACAACACCCTGCGCCACATTCCATTCTGATGGCCTGTTGAAAGTCACCCGCACCGGGGTTGTTGTCACTGAGGCCACACACAGGGGATCACCTGGTGATGGCCCAACCCTCCTCATATCACTCAGTGATGCATACTCTGGTACTTGCCTTGCAACTCTGACTGCTCCTAACCTTGTTTCAAAGGGCTATTAGTCCCCCTATCGCCTGAATCTTTGCTTTCTGCGAAAATGGCCAATCATTTTAGTTTGTACGAAAAAAAAAGAATGATGAGACCACGGCGCGGCCTTTTATACCGGCGCGTTTCCTACAAACACCAAGACCAAAATCAAAACAAAACAATGAGTAGTCCTACAGCGCAACAACAACAAAAACAATCGGCTGCAGCGACTGCGACTAGCACCACGACCACGAGCAGTAGTTGTAGTTGTGATTATGGGCCGGGGTGTACCAGTACCAGTACTAGTACTTCACGGCATGGTGGAAATGAAAATGAAACGTACGATTGTGGTTGTGGTTGTGGTGAGCAGCCAAAATCACGTCCAGCTGGGCTTCAGGTTTTTTACATTACTTCATATGTAGATATTTGATATTTGATATGTGATATGTGATATGTGATATGTAGATATGTGATATGTAGATATGTGATATGTAGATATGTGATATGTAGATATGTGATATGTAGATATGTGATATGTAGATATTTGATATGTGATATGTGATATGTGATATGTGATATGTGATATGTGATATGTGATATGTGATAGAGTAAAATTGTGGTTTCTAGGTGGATAAAAGAAGCAATCTTATTGCAAGTTCATCGAGTATGAGGGATGCTCTAGTAAACGATCCTCTGGTTGGCTCCATCACCAGCTCAAAATTGCGTGAGTAACTCCTTTGATTTCAACAATTGAAAAATGACACGCGATCAACATACAGTTACTTGCTCTCTTGAATGTAAGAATAAAGCGACTGTGACCTGTCTGAACTGTGGATGTGATATGTGTTCAATGCATGATAAGGCGATCCACCTGGGATCTCTTGGCTCCCTTTGATTGGCCCCACCTCAACTGAAGTGTCGATCTCAGGGCACAATTTCCCATCAGAACTACCTTTCATGAAATGCAAAGAGCACAAGGAACCACTTATCCTGTTTTGCAAGACAGATAAGTGCCGGCAGCCAATTTGCGTGGTGTGTGCCAAATTTGGCTTACACAAGGGGCATGATCTTGTTTCAATCAACGATTGGAATGCTG
>JAHLWZ010001236.1:0-11574 GCA_020536535.1 Pelomyxa schiedti | reverse complement strand
GCCTGTAAGAGCTCGTAGGCAATGCCAATATAAAGCTGTCTCCAAGTTCTCAAAAAGGTAGTTATCCATATTGTAGCCTTCCTCACTTCAAAAAGAACACTCTGAAGGCTTGCTTTTGATTACTCTTGTTTTCTCTTTTTTTTTTGACAGTTGATGCTATTTCTCTCTTGTGGGCAACTATTTTGTTTGGTTGGGTGACCTTTCGTTTTCTCCCTGTTTACTGTGTCCCCACAGATGACAGGGTGACCTCAGAAGCAATATGTATGTCCAGCATTCATGAACTCCCATACTTTTTTTTGCCCGAATTTATGATATGATATGGGGGAGCTGCTGGGTCCTCTGCAAGGATATGTGTGCACTTCTCCATTTTTGGAAGTATTTACATCTTGCAGGGAAAAGATGTGTGAGGTCTCAATGAGAATAAATAAGGGTGTGACAGTCCAGCAAAAGTGCAAGGCTGGGTTCTGCCACAGGGACACGCCTCGCTCCTGTATGCCCCATGATCCACCCAAGGCATAAGAAATGCCGTCATTTCTCATGGGCAATAACAAGGCGGCAACTGTGAGTTCAACTCGCAACAAGATATCTCTGCTTGGTAAAAAGTGAAGCACAATCGTGAATGAATTATGACTTTCAAGCAGATTAACGCGAATATTTGAAGCCATTATGGTTTGAATTGCAGTTTTAATAGTGTGTAAATTAATTTACAGAATAAATGGCTAGCTCTACACAGAGTTTTATGCTGCTTGTGAATTCTTGTATCTTTTTATGCCTCCGCAATCCCAATACACTGTGCCCCAGCCTCACAAGCTTCTAGCCCTCCAGTCGACCATAACCACTTGCTTGCTCTTCCACCATGATGCTATCTCACTTCCGCCATGATATTTCGACAAGGCTAGCTACCTCAAGGCTTTGGACCATCTTCCGTACTCATCGTGGAATTAGTGCTGTTCTTGGATGATTTATGCTGGTTTCCGGCATGCCTCTCTGCCTTTGCTGCCCCGTATTGTAAATATCGCCATCATGAAGACTTTTCCACTCGAGACTTGCACTTGATGTTTTTTTGAACATGATTTCTTTTCAATCAATTGAAAAATATTTGATGGTGTGATGATGCGATGCCTTGGTGCCAACGTAGTGGTTGTGGCATCTAGGCAACAGTGTCATGACCTTGGTCATGTATTATGTCCAGGATTTCTTTCAGAAAGTGTGTTTGTGTGTGAGAAAGAGTTGCACCATAATTGCCTCAGTATTGTTGAATACGATCTGTGTGAGTTGTTGTTGATCAGTGCGTAGTGTGTGGGAGTCAGAGACAATTCAGTCTGCTTGGCCAGCTCAGGTATCTTGTGTGCTGGGATCAGGTGCGAGTCTTACGAGCTCAGTTTGAAGCATCGTAACAATATCGAAAATGAGAATGGTTGTATGCTGGAAATGCTCATTGGCAATGTCGAATCAGATCTAATCCTCATCGATTTCATGTAAATCGTTACGATTGTGAAACACTGTGATGGTAGTAGGATTGACTAGACTCTAGACTGAGGACCCAACCTGGCTCAAGAGTCAAGAGATCTAACATCTGGAATAGCATGATAGCTGTGACGTCAGTTAGCACCTGTAGGTGGACAATACCCAAAGTTATCCCTCTTTATTGCTTAGAAGGCCCCGGATTACTACACTATGGTAACAGCAGGTAGTAACTTGAGTGAAGGTACACCAAAGATGCCTGCAGGGCCGAAATGCAGCATTGCCAGTGAGTTCCCAATTTTGCAGTGAACTTGTTGAGCTTAGACTTGCTTGCAGGTTGTTTCTGCATCCAGGTATGCCTTCCTGGTGTCTCCAGATGGCTAATTCCATTGCAGAAGCCTCAAAATGATGTGCAAAGCCTTGCAGAAGTATTGCTGAACCAATAACCATAATTCACCTAACAGAGAATACTTGAATACCAAATGACTTGGATGCCTTCCAAGTTCCAGATAGAGTTTCCAGTGTATCAGACCAGTGATTTTCTGTGCAGAAAATGCTCTGGTGGCCAGAGCAGAGTTGCTGCTGATACCAGGCTTGTGTGAAAGCTGCCTGATTGCACAGAAATTTCTGCAGGTTTGTATGTTATGCAATTCTAGCCAGCATGTTAACTCAGATACACAGGTGTCATGAGGATTGAGTCAGCACTCAGACCTGACATCTTAGGAAATCAAGTTCGTGGAAATCTACCTGATCGTTCACCTCGATTTCAAGTCGTTTTCGAGTCCTTATAAGCCTGACACACTCCAACCTTAGAATCATCTGCTTTGCTGTCACACAACGAACTACACATCCCACAGAAGCACACATTTTGGTGGAGGTTTGGCAGTGTTGACTCTCAAGCACTATTACGACGACAACCATGGATACATGCACTACAACAACGAGATTCATGCACAACAAGCACTAGTACCTCACTGAGGATCCAGACCCTCGAGCTGAACTCTGAGCTCCACAGCATGTCATTCAAGCACAACACACTCTTGTACCAGCACTACATGATCTCTGAGATTGCATCTTGCACTCGACACGCCACACATCCAGAACAACTTCCTGGACATCACCATCACTGCACACGAGCACTACTACAACGCGTACACTGGTTGTGATCATGTGGAATTGCACTCAACCAGCATTTTTGAGGATATTACCGGCACTGAAGTGTACATTTCCAGCACTGGCAGCATGCATCCTGCAACAGGATTAGTACGGAAATGACGGGAATCATGCATACAACATCCAGCAAACGTTCTTACAAACACAGGAATGCTAGAGATGCAGAATTGAATTTCGGAAATTGTCCAAGCTATGTAGAATTATTACCACTCTATTTATTCATTTTGGTTGTATTTATTGGTTTATTGGCTTGTATTTACATTATGTTAAGCAGTTAATTCTGTTGGGATTATTGAATTTCACTCTATGACATAGAAATTTTCGAAATAGACATGGTAAACATTATTTTGAAGTGAGGAATGCATACCCAATGTTTTGGTTGCACTCTGTCTGTGCACACTGATCAAAGCTAAGTACCAATTTCCACACTCAGAATTATCATAGAATCGGTTCATCAACCCTAAATGATTTGTTAGTCAATTCGAATTTACAAGTAAAGATTACCTGAACCTACGTTTCACATTTCTGCCCCGGGATTGCAGAACCCTCTGGATTGTGTGACTATCTGAGATATCATTAGTAATGGAATTACTATGTCACACTGTGTCAACCTTAGGGAAGGGTGCCCTCAGGAACACAGTGAGGCGTGCCTTCATGGAAGCTCACTGACATCTCGTGATGTCACAGCTATCATGGCCAGGACTTATCTATGTTAGACCTCATTGTTAGTTGGCCTACAGGACGTGATAATGGGAAAAAACGCACGCACTTTGTTCCCCTGTAGGATTACCCAGGGCAGAGATCACAACACTGGCATACCTCATCAAATCCACATTGTACTCCAATACCCTGCAAATCACCCAGCATAATCTTCATCACACAGCATGCTGGACGAATCAAATCCAACACCTGCATTTAATTAGACTCAGACATCATTCATTCATGCATACTGAGACATCAAAACGAATTTCATGCATAGCATGGACCTGGGAAACAGCCAAAACCCCACAAGAGGTCTGTGATGCTCATAGCCAACTATCTTGAGATCAGAGATCAGTTCTTCTGAAAAAGCGAAAACGAAAAGTAGTGCTACAGTGTTCCATTCACTGTGAGTCGGCTCGGTTCATGTCTGGTGTTGCATGGAGTTGTTGTCATTCTTCAGTAGAATACACAAGCAAACTCTCTGCAGGCATGAGCACAAACACCAAGACTGAGAGACTGACCTGCTGAGTCAGCACTTGGACCTGACATCTTAGGAAATCAAGTTCATGGAAATCTACCTGATCATTCACCTCGATTTCAAGTCGTTTTCGAGTCCTTATAAGCCTGACACACTCCAACCTTAGAATCATGACCTAATCCCACAAATTAAAACAAACAACAAACCAAACAAATAATAGAATCTCTTTTTTGATCTCATTCTTGTTCTCTGCTTTGCTGTCACACAACAAACTACACATCCCACAGAAGCACACAGTATGCATGCCTGTAGCCTTTGGATGGTATGTCCAGAATAGTTGCTGTTCTATGGTACAATACTTTTGAGTGAAATATATCTCTTTGCGTTGCACAGCACAATCCACTTGTTCTGGGGTGCCTAACAGGAATGAAATTTGGTTGTTTTTTCATGTTTTGCACACCCCTTATCAGTGCACCCCGTTCTGTTTTGCTTTGGCTGCCCGAGCCTCTTGGTGCAAGGGCTTGCTGCTCCGCCCCGTATTTTTATTTTTTTACGGAGTTTTTTCGGTGGCGCCAGTTGGCACCGGGGAGCACAGTCCACCTCCGCCGCTTTGCCCTGCTCCACCGAATACTTCTTTGTCTGTTTTACACCCGTTCCCTCTCCGCCGTGGCTCCTCTCGGTCCTCCCACTGGGGGCTCCGGGCACGCTTTGGCTGCAATGAACAAAAACTTTGGAAAATTAACTGTGTGTTTTTAAAGCCAATAAAGGTCAAGAGTCATTGAGACACTGATTGAATGCCAAAGATGGGGTCTTATATCAGATCAATGCAATGTTCGTTGCAGCCTTTGTTGGGGTGATCCCAGAAGAATGTGCCAGACTGTTACCACTAACCAGCTGGTTTTTCTGGGTCACAGTACTTATGGGAACGGTTTCCCGATTTTTAGCTGGTGCCGTCGACTACTGCCACCCAGAAAAAGATTCCTGTTGGGTTCTAGCCTACTGTGGTACCAACACAGCGGGACCGCTGTGCAATAATGGATGGAGCACGGGCTAAAAAATGGGAAACCCACACTCACACCCACATCTGCATGAACGCTCCTTGTTGTATGTTGTTTGTTGGCTGTCACTTGCTGTTGCTGTTCAAAATGATTTGCTGTTTTTTGTGGGTTTGTGGTTGCGTTTTATTAAATGTGTATTACGCCATAACAAGGATGAGTAAGTAAACTTTGGGGTATTTATCTGGCCACTGAGTTAGGTTGTATGACAACAAGCAAGTTGTTACCAATGCTCGCTCAATCCAGTGTGGAAATGATGGGGCATCTAATAGCCGGCAAATATTTCCGAAATGACAAAGGCGGCAATGCTAGATTTAAATTATCTAAAGCTGTGTATTATTAGACCAACTGTGCCTATGCATTGTATTTATTGAGTGTTTTATTAACCAGTTAACGCCGTTGAAACACATAGAAATTTTCAGGTTTTACCTGATAGATATGTCTTTTTCCGAGTGGGAATTGCTGAGCTCAAAGGGATTTTCGGAAGAGTGACAATAATATATTAATAGCTATTTTATAGACCAGAATCTGGCACAAAGTCAGTGTGGAATCTCTGAAGAGAATGGCATTAACTAGCCTGAAGAATCTGCACCAAGTCACCATGTGGAAATGGTTCTGCAATTGGATGATTCCTTGAACTGGGAGTTGAGTCAGTAAAACCAAAGCCAATGTTCAGCACCATGTTTATTGGGAATAGTGCCAACATGGTGCTAAAACATCGCTGCTGCTGGCCCACCACATCTGATTGAATATATCTGCGTTTTGTTAGCAGTTAATGTGTTGAAGTACTGGTTCACTGCACCGAAAATGGCAAATTCTTGTTGAACAAGGGCACAGGAAGAGATGTGGGAATGGGGTTTCTCTAGAGAAATGACTAAGTTGTATTTTAAAGAACAACTGTTCTAAACCTTGGAAGGGTCTGGTTATGTCTTTAAGTAATTCTGAACCGCCCAGTGTGCAAATGATGCCGAGATGGGACAATCAAGCTTCAAAGGCCAGAAGAAGCTTAGAAGTGTGTCATGAGGAGAACTACCTGAGGAATTCGAGAGAATGCCAGACCGCGATTCATCCATCAATCGTTACACAAGGTGTTTGTCCGGCCGGTGTCATCGTGCCCGCCAGCCTACGAAGTAGTAAGTGAGGCGGGTTACGTCGGGAGCGAGGTGGCAACGTCGTCGTGGAGGCGAGTCTGGAACTACGCGGCATAGGGACGACGCGAAAACAATGGCAACACCTTTACCTCACGCACCGACACGCAGCGCGTGTGCACGCACTGTGTTTTTTTTTTTTTTGATCGTTGGTTCGCTGATTCCGAGTGCACTGGTAAAAAAAAGGGTGAAGTCGGAGCCACGGCACCGTACGCAGAGTTCCAGAAGATGACCTAGTTTCTTTGTCACGCGGAGGAACCGCAACACAATGACACTGCTTTGTT
The DNA here is from genome assembly GCA_020536535.1 of Pelomyxa schiedti. NCBI lineage: Eukaryota > Evosea > Pelobiontida > Pelomyxidae > Pelomyxa > Pelomyxa schiedti. The sequence goes on along the minus strand of JAHLWZ010001236.1, from coordinate 5,270 downwards.
GGGTGTTTTTACTTCGAGAGGTTTTCGTGAATGAAATTTATTCTCTATTATTTTACTTGGGGTACAATACTAACATGGTCAGTGACCAAGAAACTGTGTTGCTGTGATTGTAGAACACCCAAACAAGGCTGTAAACACCACCTTGATCGAGGCCACACCCCTCGTTTTTCTCCCACCAACAACAAAAGCATGGTCACACACGACGTTCAGAACAAAACCCAGCCCCCACAAAGTTTTTTCATTCAAGCCTCCTTCCTCCTGGCAAGTGTGTCGTGCTTTGTGAGTCCCAGACTGTGAATGGATACAGTGGTGTGGAGTGGTGACATGAAAACGAACGGCATGAAGTGCTCCTTGGCAAACTCGGCTGTAATTTCAGGAAACACACGCAGCAGCATCTTCCACATTGGCACTTACTTTGGTTGTTGTCTGCAATGTTTTAAGCATGGGGGTCACCTGCAAAAAAGAGGGGGGAATGAATTGTGATGAGTGGCGGGTGTGATGATGTGGAACAGCGTACCTCGTCCAAAGTAATCTTAAACGTGCAGATCAGCCACTCAGAGCATCTCACTTTGTTGCCCTCAGTCAGGATTCTCAGCAAGGCTCCACGCTTCCACAGCACAGGTCACTGTGTACACTCTGTAACACCTGGTTGCAGGGAAGGTGTCCAGCAATGCCCCAAACTCATGTGGCTTTTTCTGAAGAAGAGTCACAGTTTTTGCACTGATGTTGCCCACTTTTTCATGAGAAAGGAACCATTGAGTGCCACGATAACCAGGGTTTCCACCACGGATTTTCAACAAAGTTTCCTCAGTGTTCACAGCATCATTCTCCATCACATGGAATACACGTTCCAACCACAGTTCGGCAACTGATGTGTTGTTCACTGAGAGTGCCTGAACAAGACATTCTTGAAGATCTTCTTCTCCTCTTCTCTGGTTGTTCAGCTCTGACTTGGTTGGCTCTGATGTCAAATTACTCAACACCCACTTGAAACCTTTGGAACTCCTGACACTCAACAAGCGGGCATCAATTGGAACCCCAAAAGTACCCTTGATCCATTGGCACCCCGATGTCGTTCCTCTGCTGTGCCAGCTCCATGTATTTGCGAAGAATTCCACACCCCAAAGCTGGAATTCTGTCTGCACCAATAAACCACTCCATGCACATCTTCACAACCTCCACACTCGCGCTGCCAAAGAGGTCCTCCTGTGTCAGCAAGTTGTGGATGATAACCACTTCACAATGTAAACAGGACCCCGTCTCACAGCACGAGAGACGAGTTCCCAGTCCTCAGCGCCAACGCGGCTGAACCTCGACATCACCCACTTGACAGTTTCCAAGCTCCCACCCCAGCAAGCCTCAAACAACACGCTGTGGCATGTCTCGCTCATTTCTCTGATTGAATCAGCCACATCAAGGTTGTCTCTAGGCCACCTCAGTGACTTGAAGTAAGAAGAAGCCCTCGGGTCCACAAGTTCCTGTGCCACATTCAGGTGTCCTCCAGTGGGATAAAAGTAGTGTTTCACACACATTTACATTGAGCACAAATAAAACGGGACCAAGTGCAAGTACACACACACAGGTCATACCAGCACAAAGTCCTTCGAGTACAGTGAGACGACGACGCGTCACTCTATGTTGTTGCAACTAATCCACTGTTCCGCAAACAGAGCTACACTCTGTTTGTCACACGTCACGTCTCCTGGCACAGCAACGGAGAAACAGGGAAAAACGAATAACGAGAGTTTGTTTGGTTCCAGGGGTTGGGCAGTGGTTATGTGTATGGATTGGGTTTGGACTTCTTCTTCTTTGTGGACTGGACGATGGTGATATCTTCTTCCTCTTCTTGCCGGCTCCGGCGGCGCTGGCGCTTGCGGCGGCGGCGGAGTCCTGGGCCTCGATGGCGACGCCGAGGGGCAGCTGGTCCTTCATGCCGGGGCCGCTCAGCACGATGTGTGGCTGGTGCGACGCACGCTGCACGCGGCGCATGGCGTCCACAGAGGCCAGGGGTGTGTCTGTGGAGCTGCTGCGTTTGCGGGCAAGTTCTTCCTGAAATTGCCAATCAGTAATTTGTTGTGTCTTGTGAGTTGTGGTGATGCAATGTAATTTGATGCGGTGCGGTGCGGTGCGGTGCAGTGCGGAGTGCTGTGATGCGGCTGTGCCATTGGTAATTGTAATTGGTTGAGTGGAATGGAATTGCGGTGATGCGGTTGAGTGGATTGAATACCTGGTATTTGCGGAGTGCCTTGTCCAGCTTGTTCTGCCGGGGCATTTGCTGTGGAACTTGTAGGAGAGGTGCCTGAAAGCTTCTTTGAGGTTAAGTACACGGCCTTGTGGGAAATTAGTTTGGGATGGATGAAGAAAAGTGGTGGGAAACACACCGAATTCATCTGTGTATTCTAGTCTGATCTTGGGAGCAGGGTCATCTGTTTTGGTAAGTGTCAAAACGTGATCTTTAGCTCTGCCGGCATAGTTCACAAGATCGTGCTCCTCTGCTGCAACACCTCGTCGTTGAAGCATTCGTATAGTGACACCAACACCTGATGAAACAAGCGGCTCATCCTCTTGAAGAAAATGACAAAAAAGAGGGAGAAGAATTCCTGTTCACCTCCATCAACAACAGTCTTCCACCTACTCTGAAGATCCTGTGGCTTCTCTGTGTCGGGTTCTTCTTCCATTTTCACAACCACTGGCTCTTGTACTGAAGTCTTTGGGATTTATGATGATGATGATGGTGATGGTGATGATGATGATGATGATAATGATGATGGTGATGATGTGGTTGTTGTACTCGTAGTTGTAGTTGTAGTTGCAGTGGCAGTGGTTTGTGTGGTACTTGTAACCTCTTCTGCCGCCGGCTCTTCAGGCTTTACAGCAGAAGCCGGCATACTTCTGCAAAATTCCCCAATTTGGGTGAGAACCAAGTCCGATGTGAGGGGGGAATTGGCAGGAACGCTCTCACTCTCGACTTTAATTCCAACACGGTCCACAATATCTGTTCCGGAACGTGGGAGCTTCTTGGATTCTGTGAACTTGAGTTGTCTTGCTCTCATGATAGACTCAAATAAATCACCCATCATCTTCCACAACATCATCGTCCTTTTCCCCACCTTTCTCTAATTCCTCCCCCTCTTCAACTCCTTGGGCCATCCCAACATCCCCTTTATCTCTGCTGTCTGAAAGCAGCATATTATATTGTTGCAACTTAATTTTTGCTTCCTGCTCTGCTTTGTTTACAGCACGGGTGTAGGCCTTGTCCCTTTCCTCTTGTTCAATTCTTTCATCCTCCCGTATGGCACGCAGTGCTTGTTCTGATCTTTTCCTGTGGCTTCCATGGTCCCGACTGCTGCTGTGAACACCGGCAACAGCGGCAGCAATCTCCGCATCTCTTTCAGCTGTAGTTGATGACGATTTGGATGGTGCTGGAGGAGGAGTCTTTTCTGTTGTGGGAGAAGGCGGCTCTTCTTTGACTTTGATTTTCTTTCTTCTTGCAGCCATTGCTGGAAGTTTTCTTCGGTTTTCGGAACTTGGCAATTTCTTCACTGGTGTAGTAATCAGAAGCTATAGGGGTCGATCTTGATTGCCAACATCATCCCAAAATAGGGGCATCAGCAAGGGTGAGGATGACCTGTTGTCCTTCTTTGAAGCTGGGATCTGAGATCGTGTGAAACCTGAGATGAGGCGAGGTGAGAAATAACTCTCACTGAAGAATTAATTGGTTGTACCTGAATTCTTTGCAGTTCTTTCGAGGAGTATGTGGCATCTTTCTTCTCCCCCTCGATTGCTTTGTCATCCTGTTGATTCAACTGTGCAGCCTTTCTTTTGCGCCAATTCTCGTTGCTTTTTTATCCATCCACTCCAAGGCATCGAGAGGACTTTCTTTCTTCAGGGACTCAGAGAGCGACGTTGCACTTGCCCTGAGTTTTTCATTCACTCTCGGCGCAACCTCGTCTTCTTTGTGCATCAACTCGTTTTGCCACACCCACTGCAATGCTCGTGTTTCTCACAACAACCACATCAGCAACTCCAGAACCGGAGATCCCTGGTGGTTTTGGGCTTGGAGGTGGTATCCAACGGGGTCATGCCCAGCTTGGCCCTGATCTTGTTTGTTTCCTCCGCGGACAAATCAGCATGGAAGTCGCCCTGGAACTCCTCCCCCCCATCGGCCGCGGGCCTGGACGTATCCCCCCCCCTGCTGTCCTTATCGCGGTCCCTGCCCCTCTCCCTGTCCCTGTCTTTTCCCTCCTCTGCTGGTGGTGGCCCCCCTGGGGTCTTTGTCCCGCCCCCTCTCCCTCTCCCTCTCCCTGTCCCTCTCCATCGCCTTGTTGTCCCTGTCCCTCTCCCTCACCTTCACCTTCGCCTTGGTCTTTTCGTGGGCATGGGGGTGCTTGTCCCTGTACCGATGCCTCTCTCGGTGGGCGATCCCCCGGTCCTTGTCACCCCCGCCTCCTCGCGCGTCCTCCGGGTCCCTTGTTGCTCGCTACTCGCGGAGTTGTTGTACCATCCGTCGGCTTTTCGGAGCCGGTAGCTCCCGTGTTCGTCGTGTCTCGTGTCTTGTTTTTTTTGATTGCTTCGTTCGTTCGACAAGGAAAATCCTCCCTGGAAACGGGTGACACCTCAGAAGAACTTCCCCACAAGTAATTGTGGGGTTGGGAACAGCCTCTCCTGGGAGGAACATTCGCTCCAGATTCGAACCGTTTCAATTCCGGAGAAACGATCACACGCGAAGACGACCGACGACCGACGACAGCAGCACCACTATTTTGGGGCGAAAGTGGAAGCGAAGTTCGCGTCAAGGATCGTGTACCAACACCAACGAGCCGGGTCTCGTCGTGGCCGCTGGCAAGGGAAACACCCACAAGTTGGACCACCGCAAAACATACAACACCGGTTGTACTGTTAAAAACCGGTGGTGCGTTGAGTGCATGCTCGAGTGAAAAATGCATGTACACATCAATCAAGGAATTCGGTGTGCTTTTTTTTTTGTTCTCTTATCATCGCTGCCTAACCAACAACATATTTGATGGTCAGGTGTCAAGCTGCCATCTAATCGGCACCGACGATTTTTGTGAATATTCTGGGTATTAGGATTCGTTCATCTTGCAAAAAGGATTAGCGTGGAAATGATGGACTCCGGCACACGAACGCGGGAATGCCAGATATGAATTTGAATTCAAAGCATCCAAAGCTATGTATTATCAGAACAACTCTGCTTATTCATTTCGTTTGTATTTATTTATTTGTTGTTTTATTGGCTTATATTGGCGTTT
>JAHLWZ010001235.1:0-11585 GCA_020536535.1 Pelomyxa schiedti | reverse complement strand
AAGCCTCCCAATCAAGTGCCCTTCCCTCTTCAATGTCTCGCTCCCCTTCTTGGGGAGAGCTCTGTTTCTTCTCCTTTTGAGTTTGGCTTTCTCCCCTGTTGTTTTTCTCTTTGTTGTTGTTTTGGTCGTCGCTGTTGTGCCTGGTTGACAGCGGCGCTTCGCGACGACGGCGGCCGCGGCGATGGCTCCAAGTTGTTCGCGTGCCAGTAGCGCCGGTGCCGAAACGAACGCGGGACTCCCCGCGTTGTGCGACGCCTTTGGTTCCTTGGATTCGGTTCTACCCATAATTCTATTTTTAGGCTCCTGTTGTGTTGGTAACTGGTTTCCTTCGCCGTGGAGATTCTGGGTCTAGTGATGGGATTGACCCCAAGAGCAAGGTTCACTCCAACGTAAAGGGCCCGAATAGCAACCACCTCCTTGCCCCTGCGATAGCTTGGCTAAACACAGGCAGTATCAAGCGTAGCACACAAAACAGCAACACTAGCTCCCACACGCTCTCTTGGGTGTGTGGGAGGACAGTCGCGGGACTGTGGTCTTGCAGAAAAGCTTGAGAAGGGTATACCTGCCTGTGCTACGGGGGCCACATTGGGAGGTGTGGGGGAGGTATGATGCAGTGCTGTGACACAGTGGTGTGACAGTGCCCACAAAACCTCCCTACATTTATTTTGTTGTGTTGTTTTTGGTTGTGTGGCCTTTTTTACTGGGCACGGTTAAAACTAATTAGGGAATGGTGATGGAATTTGTTATTTAGCGGGCGTGGATAAAAATCAGCTAGAGAGAGAGGACAAAAAGCTGGAGGCTGTAGCGTTGTAGTTCTTCCAAGAAAAGTAGTCCATTGGAGGATCAGCAAGGGGATTCGGCAGAACATAATAGTATATACACACCCTGACAAAGCATTAAGAAGAAAATAAAACGTCAATGGTCCTACCAGTGCATGATAGAGCCGACAAGTGAACAAATATGCCAAAATACATGGTAGAACTTCCCCACTTCGTCATTCACTAAAAAGAAGACTCCGGCCTGGGAAAATAAACCTTGTTAAGAGTAAATTATGAAAAAGGTACACACGGTGTAAATAATGCCACCAAATGCCAACCAAAAGTAGCCCCAGAACCCAAGAACAGGACCGGGATATGTCATTATTGAATAAATCCAAGGAACCAGTGCCCATCCCATTGCCAGGTACAACCCATATCTTAAATTCGTGTTTAGGGAATGACATCATATAATTGGTCATACTTTAAGGTCATACACTTTGACCAGGCAATAATATCAAGCAGTACTCCCAAGAATGCCATGGCCCAAATACTGGCAAGTAAAAGTGTCCCAACAAGTCCATATAGTGAAATCATGCAGATAGGGGTGTAGGTTCCGGCAATCAACAGATATATTGCTGATCGATCCAAGCGATGAAAAACGGCCTAGCTCGGTTAGAGGGGAAGCGGAACTATTTGCAACCTTTGGAGCCTTGAGCATGAAGAAGCTGTGGTAAAACATGGATGAAAAGTATACCATGAGCAAACAAAGGCTAAATATGAGAGCTCCTTAAAACGAAGTTGTAAGGTTGAGTAAGCAATGCAATTTCTCACCCTCAACGTGCCGCACGGTTTGTGAAGCTGCTCTAACTAGGTTGAAAGCTGTTGCTATTACTGCAAGAGCAGCGCCAGCACCGTGCGTCAGAGAGTTCCAAAGCTCTTCAAGAACCTAGAAATACGTGAGACACTACTTGTTTTGAGGCTTGCGTACCAAGTTACTGCTAAGGTCGGCTTCAAGCTTTGTGGACTTTCTGTCGTCTGCATGAGCAAACTCTTGAAGTTCCACGTGTTTGGTTGATACGGCGCCTTTCTTATGGGAACAACATTTGCAAATATCTACACCAGGCCTCCAGGGGAAAAATCCTCCAGGTCTGACGAATAAGTACTGAAAAGCGGGTTCTTGAAGTAAACTTACAAAGGAGGGTCGTCAGATACGTGGCCTCGTTTGTAGTTGCATCCTGCAAAGGAGTGAACTTGGAAAAGCTGTGAAAGAGATAAAACCCGCAACAGCGGACCGTAGAACAACAACTCCGTTGTATGTAATAAGATTTGCGCTAAGATCAAGAAAGAGAAGAGAATGGTGAGTTCCTTGTATTGCATGTGCCATTGCTCTTGCTCCCTGTTTTGGCGTAATGAGCCAAATAACGAGGAAAGAAATTTCAACCTGAAGGCCAATGCTGTTCGAATGTAAATCCAGATGAGTCACTGTACTATTATGTTCCAATGCATTTGCAATGTGCTAAAGTTTCTTTAGTTCCAACCACAACACTTTCTAGTCATACCTCACAACCGAGGCCTGCGATATTATTTCTACTAATATCGATGAATTCCAGGGATGTGTTTGCACGCAGAATACGGCCTAAAGTGATTGCGCCACCACAATCTAGCCAAAATGGTCAGGTTATTGTGGTTCCCGTTGATATCCATACACAAATGACATCCACCAAGCAGTAAAGTAGTGAACTGTGCAGAGGGTAAAGTTCCCACATCCCCAGTGGACTCTGAGTCTTCCTCCTCTTCTACCACACAATATTGTGAGAGTGAAGAAGGGGGAGAGGGAAGATAATTACTTGGTGGGTCCCACAACAAAAGTTCCGCCAAGGGAAGCATATCTTCATCAGAAAAGTTACGAGATGGCTTCAAAGTATTCCCTCCAACCCTCAAGGCAGATATAATGGCCGCATCGGGTTTCACTGAGAAAGTAAGTAAAAAAGGTGAATTGAACCGGCTCACTTCCCTAACTCTAACCCCACTTCAATTATTTTTTTTTCTCCCATACCTGAATACTGCTGGCACAAGTGCAAATAATAATCAACAGCGCCGCGCACTTTTCTGGCCTCTCTAGCCGCTCTGTGCGTAGCAAAAAGCTCCCTGGGCTCCAATGCACCCATAATCCCCAACCCAGCGGCGCCGTACACCGGAGAGGACGCACCGAGCCTCGGCGACCTCGGCAGCATCCCCGCGAAGGCCGGAGACGCCGCGCGAACCTTCGCGGCGATCACCCCCATCGCGCCCCCCTTCTCGCCGTCGTCGGCCTCCGCCAGCGACGCGTCGTGAGCGGCCGACGCCAAGTCGCCCTCGCCCGATACGGACGACGCCGAATCAGCGACCGGCGCCGCGCGAGATCCCTTCCACTCCTCCATCATCACCGCAACGCACGCATCTCCGCGATCTCCACTCGTGTCTTGATGCATCCCCGCAACTACACAACCCTTTGTTTTTTTTTTAAGGAAAATTTTGTTTTCGCTGTTCCGTCGTGTACGTGTGACAGGGTGTCAAACGCGAGCCGGGGTCTTCCTTCCATCCCAACTTGGAAACGAATGGTTCCTGGGTGCAAGGAGGATCTTGGAGACTGGGTTCTGTATGACTAGTTATCCAATCTGCCTCGCACAAAGTGCAACACTTCAGAGTGATCGAGACCTCTTGTTGGGACCTGTGGGTGATATCAATGATTCTCAAACAGAGGAAGCCGGCGGCGATATCAAACCGCGATTAACCTAAGGGAAAGTCTGTTTTTAACCTAAAAGAACAACTAAAACAAAATTCTTCTCCTTTGGATGTCATCCCCACCCGCAACCACTACGTCCACAACGTCCACCACGTCCTCTTCCTCGACAACAAAATCCCCCTCGACCACCACCACAAACCCCGGTTGTTGTATGAACTACGTCGGTGGTTCTGGCAGCTGCGCTGGGTTTTCCCGTGCTCCGAAAAGAAACGCTGTGTCGTTCTACGTCGGGTCTCCTGAGCGCGGCTCCAAGTTGGGGGCGGGGTCTGCTGCCCAGGTTGGTTTTTTCCCTTTCCTGCTCTGCTCCATATATATATAGAAATGAATTTTCTTTTCAAGGGTTCCGTGTCATGCACGAAACCTACCAGTAGAGGTAACAGAGCACTGTCAGAACCAGCTATTCCTTCTTGGGACTTTTCAATGATATGTTCTGGTGCGTTGGTGCAACCTTCAATTGAGGCCTCATCTCAGCATTTAGAATCCAAACACATACCAAATGCTCGTTCACATTCATTTCCCCCTTGTACACAGGTACTTTCATTTCTGTTTATCCTCCCTAACATAGGGGAAAAGAACGAATTCCCCCCTCCAACCTCCTTTACCGCATTTGTTGACCTCTTGCTCAAGTCACCTTTCAGTATTTAATTAATCAACCGTTTCTTGTTATCTAATCACGTTTGACAGACGAAACTCTTGTTGACATCCTTCTTTTTACTCATCCCTACTATTCTTCATCCATAGAACTCCTTCTGCTGTTAATAAATAGGTACATATCTCCTCACAGTTTTCCTTTTTTTTGACCAGAAACAAGATACACAACAGCACACACTTCCGCAAAAAAGGACCAAATACAACAACAGTAGTCCAAATCATTCGTTTCCATTTCAATTCATTTCGACCTGCAGAGTTTTAAACATAATGCAAAGATGGGCTGAAAGCCATCTTAGTATTATTGTAATTGGACAAATCTTACTAGAGTTCTTGGAGCTTACCGTTGAGCCCAAGCATCTCCAGTTAAAAGAAGCATGTATCGCTGCTTTGAAAAACAATCTCGTTGACACTTTGGTAAATAAACACTCAGCAACAGGAATTCTAACTTGTACTTTCAGTGGTTACGCTCTCAATACCAAACAATGGCCCCTGTTTGCAATGTCAACATCTACTTCTCTTACATTGAGTAATTACTTACCAGATTCTACAACCATGTGATCTTGAAAAAGTTATTACTATGATTTGGAAGGCCAGTCCTCTGGTGAGAAAACGTAAAAAGAATGTAATTATCTCCACTAAGCAAGCTTTCATTGGTCACTTCCATGTTTCTTCTAGTATCATCTTTAACATGTAAAAAGGAAATGAAATTATCTCGTACACTCAGGGCCACCTCTCTTGGCTGACTCGCCAACAGATAGTAGGAATTGCTAACTGTTTGCTCGGCAAGGGGGTTATCAAATCTTATGAGAAAAGCCTGAAGGTATTTGTTGACGGCGAAGTTTTGTACTTCTTTGCAAAGAAGCATCGTTCAGGAGGGAGCGATCTCTCTGTTACTCCGGATTTCACCGTTTGCCTCCAAACACCTACGTTTCTATGTCTAAGTAGTATCTAGGATATATCCATCTTCACGGACTTCTCTCCTGAAGTATATTAGAATAAATGCCTAATATCTGCTTATACCTACAGGAATTTGCACAACAACTTACATTGAACGAGTCCGACATATTTCTATCTATACCACTGTTTGAGTTCTATCACCAAGTAAACTATTCTTTAAATTGACGTGCTTAATTCCTTGTATAACAGAGCTGGAACTCCAAAACCGATTCTATTATTGTGACCAGTTCTTCAGTGCTAAGAAAGTCTATTTCCCACACCAATTTCGTGAGTACTCTTTGCTTCCGTCCTCTGGTAACTTTTCCAGCATAGATTTCAAGATGGGTTACATCTGAGATCGTTTCAACACAGAACCTACGGAAGCGAGTGAGTGTACTAAGGAGGTTTATAGCTATAGCTCAGGTTATAACTCTTTTGTGACGAAGTACGAAACCGATCCTCTGACAGGAATGTAAACTAATGAATAACTGGAGCACAATGTATGCCATATGTCTCGGCCTCAATGCACAAGCAGTGATGAGACTGAAAAAAACGTGGAAGGTAACGGTAATCTTTCTTGAACCTGGAACTTATAGTAGTTAGCAAATTCCTCGCCGCGAGAGAGAATTTTTTGAAAATTCTACCAACTCCCTTTTGGAATCCAATATGAAGAAATACAGAAATGAGCTTGCCGCTGCGGAACTTCCTGTGATCCCATATTTAGGTTCCTTCTATAAGTAAGTATAAGAAACACCCTGATCCTCTCTACAGCCGTTTTCTTGAAGGATTTGACCTTCCTTGAAGGTAGTCAACACTAGAAAAACAAACCGAGTGTAACGCACCCAAATAGATGGTAATCCAGACATGATTGATAACGGAATCATAAACTGGAAGAAAATACACGGCCTTGCCGATATTTTAGCCAGAATTCAATTCTACCAGTCAGAAAAACACAAAATAAAGAACAGAACACCCGTACAGTATTACATCATAAACCGTGCACCCGCTATCTCTTCATTCGAGGTAACATTCACGTTCCATAACCTATATAACTATAAAACTACAGAAACTCATGTCACTCTCCTACACATGTGAAAGCTCACAACTGTAGCAGCAAGTGCTGTGGGGGTATTTGTTAATAAAACACCTTGGTTTTTTGTGTATTTTTTTACATTTGCCGTCAATAGGCAAATGTTGGTTTGGGATGTGTTTAGGGTGTAATGAACTTGGGATACTGCAGTGTGGGCAGCCCGCCGAACCGACAATGAGACTTCTTTCTCCGAAACATCACCACCAGATAATAATCATCAAATTCGGATGGTATGTGTTGTTGATTTGGTGGCTGTGGTTGGGGTGTTGATCCAATTAGTGGTTGTTGTGGTTGGAGAGGCGTCAGTGGCCACACAGTATGGGATTGTTGTTGGTGTCACAAATGTGACATACCAAGTCAACACTTATCGTACAATACCTTTTGCATCACCTCCTGTTGGTATGTGATTCACTTTTTTTTTTCCCCCACTTTTTGACAAGATAGTGTTATAAGGTATATTGAACTTATTATTTATATTTCTTTCAAATTCACCCAACTTTTGTTTTTTTGTTGTTGTTGTTTGCACATATGTAATACAAGACTTGCTCAGGTGGAAACCGCCAGTGAGGTGGAACCAAAACTATGTGGGGGGTGTACTAGACACAACAAACGCAATACAGCGTCCATGCCCTCAGTTACCAAACATTTTTGGTACCACAAGTGTGTAAAGTGTACTTTTCCGAGTGGGAATCCTGTTTCCTGATCCTGTGTAGTTTCACCTTCCTATGAAGACTGCTTGTACTTGAATGTATTTGCACCTGTTGGTGCTTCTAATTTGCCTGTTATGTTCTGGATTCACGGTAGGTTTCATCACAATTCCGTCAATTTCATCTGAATAGATACAGGTGGTTCATTCACCAATGGTTGTGGCTCGGATTCACTGTATGATGCGACTATTATTGCTTCCACACAAAACGTAGTGGTTGTCACCACAAACTACAGACTTGGAATTTTTGGGTATTGGAACCTTACCACTTCACTTTTTTCACCAATGTGGTAGATTTCTCTCTCTGCCTCAGTTACTTGCTGAATCAAATACAACAGGAAATTTTGGGTTCCTTGACCAGCGAGAAGCCCTTTACTGGGTGAAGTCTAATATTGAAGCATTTGGAGGAAATCCTGACGAGATGACGATTTTCGGTAAAATTGTATTCACTATTATCTATCACCAACAACTCAAGGTGAGAGTGCTGGAGCAATCTCTGTACTTTACCACCTGACAGCACCTGGAAGTGCATCACTATTTCAACGAGCAATCATGGAGAGCACCTCAACTGAGATGTACTACACTCTGGATACATCTTATTCAAATGGACAGACAATTGCTAACACTGCAGGATGTGCTTCAAATACTCTTTCTTGCATGAGGGCGGTGAGTAGTCCCATGTTCCAGAAGCACCTACATTACAAATTAGATTGATGTGGCTAGTTTGGTGGCGTTATCGGCCTCAAATACCTGGAATCCAGTAGTTGATGGCACTCAGATTGTTGGATCTCCTCGTCAAGTTCTGCAGTCAGGTGGATACTCTAATGTACCTGTTCTACTGGGAACAAACAGAGATGAGGGGACTCTCTTCATCTATGGACAAGTCACAAGCACCCTAACTGCTGCGGCATACACGCTAATAGTTCAGCAGTATTATTTCCCAGGAAACACAGATTTGTCGACAAGAGCCCTTGAGTTATATCCACCACTAACGGTATTGACTTCCCCTACAACACTGATCTGCTAAATCCCTTTTTTTTTAGGACCAAGATAATCGAATACAGTTGTCTGAATTGCAAGGAGACTCTTTTTTCAAGTGTCCTACAAGAACAATAGCACGCACATTCTATAGGTTGAATTCACAGATTCTTTGGTGTAACCTTACCTTTCATTAAGCACGCAAACCAATACATTTGCATACTGGTTCACTCAAGTTCCACCATGTAGTGTTGCTCTACCAGAATATGGCGTTTGGCACGCTTGTGACCTTATGTAATTAATATGTCATCCTCTAATACACATACTGACTGCAATAGATATGTATTTGACAATCCGGCGAAATTCATGTGCACATTCGCAGACAGTGATCGGCAGCTGAGCCAAAGAATTCAGTCTTCATGGGGAACTTTTGTAATCTCCTTGTCTTTCTTCTGTTGCTAATTATTTTATGGTTTAGGCCAAGACATCACAGCCAGACACTCTTTCTATTTGGCCGCCGTTTTCATCTTCTGATGTGTATGCAATCCTCAATTCCACTGGGGGAACCTGTGAAAATCTTGCTGAAGAGAGGTACATTTCTCTTAGTCTTGTCACGATACAAATGTATGACAATGACGCAGGTGTGACTTTTGGGATGAAGTACAGAGCTCAGTACAATCATCCTACTCAACTACATCAATGACCTCCCAACACACAAGCACGTCTGGTGGTAGTACTCTCACCACACTCACAGCAGCCACTGTTACTGTGGTCCTCCTGCTTTGTTTTATAACTATTTAAATGTCATCATACCATATCTCACTGTAATCTTACTTTGGGTCTGTGCAACAATAGAGATTGAAGAAGGGACGTCGGAGTTGCATGACCAGCAGCGGGGTGTTCCACGTGCTGCGAATCAAAGGAATTTGATTTCTCAAACAGACTTTTAATTGATTGATCCCATGAGCCACGCGCGTAAGCACGTAGTTGCGCGGATCCAGGACGACAACGTGAGGCTCTCGCCGGGCGAGATCATCGCACGCGTCACCGACATACGGGGCACCACCCTGGAGGTGGACACCGGTGGGTCACAACCCCTCGGCTCCCTTGCCACTGCCACTGCGCCCGCCGCAATCGCAATCGCAACCACAACGAGCACGGCCACTACCGACGACGACGCCCCGGACCACCAGCCATCACAATCACAATCACAACAGCAACCTACAACAACTACCACTCCAACAACACACGCAGTTGCAAAGAAGCCGAATAATACTACCACGTCACCGTCGGCAACTGCGGCGGCCACCAAGGCACACAAGACACGCGGGGGTGGCGCCAAAAAGGGCGGGGGTGGCAGCACGGCCAACGCCGCGCCCGCGGCGCAATCTGCAACTGCAACTGCACAGGCGACGAGCCAGCAGGTTCGTTGGTCACAGGTTGGACACTCTTCATCCCACAATTCATTTAGGGCTGCTCGGTGTCGGAATCGCATTTGCCAAATGAACCGGCGTCTGCAACTGCGAATTCGAACGTGAATGCGAATACGAGTACGAGTACGAATGCGGCCACAAGTCAGTCGACAGCTAACGGCACTAGTGGCGAGAACCGTATTCTCGTTTTGGTGCCGGCAAAGTTCAGGCGGGTTGTCTATATTAAAAAAGGTGTGTCTGGGGTTTTTTTTTTTTTTTTTTTTTAAAGTAACACTGCTACTCATGAGAGGGAAAGCTCTTTTAACTAATAGTAACATTAAATGAATTAAATTGCGTGAATCTAGGAGAATAGTGAAATTATGCCCCAGGACAATTACTGTGTTGTGACAATACTGTGTTGGGATTAAGTGTGTATCCTTGCAGGGAGTTATGTCATTGTGGACTACAGAACAACAAAGGACATTAAATACAAAATTCAAGGAACGCTTGTCTCTCTCTTGTCCCCGGAACAGATCAAACAGCTCAAAAAAGACAACAAATGGTTCTGATCCCCTTTCCACTTGATGACTTAAACTTACTGTCACTCAGGCCATCATGCTTTTCCGAACCCGGTGCCACCCTTAGTTCTACAACGTCCACAAATGACACCACCAACACACCGGCTTCAACCCAAGAACAACCCCCAACAACAGCAACACAACATACACCCACATCCTCAGCAGCAACAAATACCGGAAAGCAAAAAAACACCAACAAAAAACGACCACAAAAGCAAAGCAACATCACATGCCTCCCAACGGTCACACAGGATGATTACTTCACAGAGAATCCCAACAGGCGGCAAGATAGTGGCGACGATGACGCTGACAGCAGCAGTGCTTCAACGGATGAGGAATGAAGCAAACTCAAAAAGAAAAAAAAACTTTTTCCACTCTATTCCCCGAGAATTGCTTGAGTTCTTTGTTTACATACATGGGAACCGCCTTTACGGCGGTTATTTTTGATGATCAGCAAGAAAACAGGGGTGTAACCACCAGAAAGTCACAGAGTGGAAACTCGAGAGTGAGGACACAGAATCCAGTGAAGGGTTCAACAACTGTGAGGTGTGAGTTGTCAGAACAGAAGAGGAACCCAGATTCCATTGAAACACGTGACCACACCTTCCCTGATGGGAGGTTTCTGGTGTTGTACCTGATTCCAGAACTGGATAAATCCACCTGTGAGGGGCTGGTGGGGTGGTTGCAGTCACAGATCAGAAGTTTTCCATATGCAGCATTATCCTTGATGAAGAAAACAGAGTCATTCACAGGTTGAAACCAAGTGAATGAGGGGTCGAGCAGTGTGACGTGACCACTGAACTCTTCCACTGAAGCTCCACTCCTGTTCAATATTCCGAATGTACTTTTGGGGTCAAGGACCCACACTGTGCAGATGAAACACCGAGCTCCATTTTGCTTCCTCGTCACACACGCATCTGTGATTCCACAAAGGAGAGATGAGGACACTGTGGTGGTGCTGAGAACACAGAGTGCTCCCGTGGTGTTGGTCTGCTCCAGGTCAAAGACAATGACTGCAGTAACGATCTTTGCATTCTTCTTCTGCATGTTGACAATAAGCAGCAACTCATCAGGTCTCTGTTTGCAGAAGTTCAGCAAGGAACGAACCAAATTATCTTCTTCGGTGAGGTCCAGCGGAACCTTGTATTGAGCAAATTCGCGTAAACAGCAGCTTTTGTTGTTGGCCTCCTCTAAACAGTGAAGGAAAAGAAACTTCTCACAAGAACCAGAGGCTCCACCAAACAACACTATCCACTTGGAATTCACTGCGACACACCGACTGAAAAGCCACACTGGCTCCTCACAGAGCAGCACACCATTATCAGTACTGCTGTCCCCAACCTTCTCATAACTGGCACTGCACAGTACCCACTCGTCAGATAAGTGCTGGAGGTACCTGGTGTCATCCACCCACTGGAAACTCGACGGAGCCACAGCCCTGTCATCTACCTCACCAACCATGCTGAGCAGCAGTGGTGACACCCTCACGCACAAACACCTCTGTGCCCTCCTATGTCCCGTCTGTCCCTCGACAGTAATTGAGCCCTGCACCTCGAACACAAACACCCTAGCAGTGGACACAACCAAGTCCCACACCAGCCTGCCCACAACATGTCCCTCGGCCATAAGCGTTGTGGTTGTGGAATGATGTGAGCCTGTTGTTGCCATTGAGCATTCGTCTGTTAGTTTTG
>JAHLWZ010001234.1:0-11691 GCA_020536535.1 Pelomyxa schiedti | reverse complement strand
CAACTCACACTCCAATCACAGTCAATGTACCCCTTGTTCTAAAAGAGTTCATTTCGTACATCAAAAAAGATAAAGTTTATTTATTTTAGTAGATCTGGTACCAGAGGTGTTGTAGCTTATAAGCAATGAATTCTGAGAATTCAGTGGACCCGCAGCTTCTGCTGGTCGCTATGGGCGGACACTGCGGTTCCTGGAAGTCTTCACTTCACCAAGTTGTTCCGCTTTTATCTCAGTTCAGAAACTTTGTGTGACTTGGCAGCAGTGACTCACCAACCGACCCCAATCAAATGTCCATACCGCCCAAAAAAAAAAACCCCACAAACATCATGCTTGCCCGAAGACGATATCAGTGTGAGCCTCTGCCGTCTTCGTCACCTCTGTTCGAAGTCGTGCGTGTCATCGACGCCCGAGCCCAGTTCTGCGCCCTCAGCCTCGCCTCCGTTGTTCCCCGCTGCGGGTGCCACAGCCCCGCCCGCGTCTTGCCACCGTGGGTCTCGCAGGCCCTGCTCGGCCGGCCCTGGGTGATGTGCCCCTGCAGGCAGGTGTGCCTCGAAGTCGTCACGAGACTGAGGGACTCTGGGGGCTGGAGAGACCCAAAAAAAGGCAGGAGGCGGCGCAGGGCCCGGCTGCCTTGGGGTGGCCGCATGGGCAGCGATCCCGACAGACTCACTTATGGGTTCTTGATGGTGTTTGGAATCGGAGTGTCACACACTGGTGGTGTGGCTTCATTGGAATCAATTGTGCTCAACAATGTGTGTTTCCCAAGAACTTGTTGTTCCGCTTGGAGTACTGTGTTGTACGAAGGGAGGTGCTGGGAGTCTGGCCGGGCTGATGTCTCTAAGGAAAAGGATGGATGCACACCAATCGGATGGATAGGGAGAACCAGTGCCATCTTGAGGAGGGACAGGGATCATGCTCTTCTCGTGTATGACACTCGCGATCGTGAGGTGTTGTCAACTATATACCATAAAAGTGGTTACTTTGTACTTTGTAATGACCATTGGATGGTTGCAGTAAATGAGAGGAAGAGGTGCTTGGAAATTTGGAAAATAAAACACGGGGAACTGCTGGAGCCCAGTGTTATTGTACCACTAAGAGCAGACCTTCTTGAATATGGAAGCCAGTGGAAGTTTACTTCAATACTGCAGTCACAAATCCCTCCTGGAGCTGAAGTATCAGTGATGTACAGGAGTACTGAAGCCTGGGCCTTTGAACAAATTGATATCTCGAAGTGTTATTCAGAGGCTGCATTCATCAGTTTACCCCACAGTGTCCCGGATTTCTTTCTGCCCGTACCCATTTCTAGGCCAGAAGATTTCCTTTTCCAATGCAACAAACTATTTATAACCTACACTGGTCTCGACTTTCACAGGAATCTTCATTGTGCAACCACAGAGGAACAGCTGTTTCCTGATGCCGTTTATGTGCGAATTCTCGACGAGCGCAGCGTGTCTGTTGAAAGGACAACCAACCATTCAGTCACAATCTATGATTTCTCACACAGAAGCCCCAAGGCCCTGTGTAAGATTGACACACACCACTGCGCCCGATTTTCCTGTTCCTCTGGGCTCCTGTTAGTTTCTCCCAAAGAGCACACCCACAATACACTTCATAAACATCCCTCGTTGCTGCAGGTCACAGATATTTTCGGCGCGCGACCATCACAGCCCCTTCTCCAAATTACCCTCAATAATCAACTCAAGCGACAATCCCTCACAATGTACCCCTTGTAATTATTATTATTATGAAGCGTTCATTTCGTACATCAAAAAAAGTTTTTTGTTCCAACAACGATCAATCTACAGGAACAAAGCGACGAGAGCAAACAGGAGGAGAACAGGAGGGGGACCTAGCAATGATGGGACACCGCTGATCGACTCTGACGTTGCCATTGATTCTGACTCTGAGGATGACGAGTGATGGTGTGACTGGGACTCTGAGCTGCCGGAATGAGATCGCGACGACGACGTTGATTTGATTGTTGTTGTTGATGATGACAACATAGACATCGATGTTGAGGTTGACGTGGATCGCGCCATCGACGTGGACTCGGATTCGATTTCGGACTCGGATTCTGATTCCGATTCTGGTTCGGAGTGGGAATCCGCCCGAGAGTTGGATGTGGATTGCAAAGACTGGGTGGAGGTGGAAGTTGAGGATGACGGGATGCTGGACTCTGTGATGGAATTGGACTGAGAACGCGATGAGCTGCCGGAGCTCAGGGGTGAAGTGGTGGAAGTTGAGCGCGATTTCGAAGAGTCCGAGGCATAGCTTCTCGATGAAGGTGTGGAACTTGATGAAAGAAGTGATACCGATGCCGATTCTGAAAGCGATTCAGCCCCTGAATCGGAATTTGACAGTGATACAACTCCTGAAGCGGAGCCGGAGCTTGACCGCGACTTTGAGGTTGACAGAGATTCGGCCGTGGAAGCAGAGATAGAGCTGGAAATGGATGCAGATGCGGATGCGGAAGTAGAACTCGAGAGCGATTTGGATGCGGAGGTGGAACTCGAAAGAGATTGTGATGTGGAACCGGAACTCGAAAGTGATTGTGAGGTGGAACCGGAACTCGAAAGAGACAGCGAATTTGAGCTGGAGCTTGTGGAGATTGAGGCTGAGCTGGATGACGAAAGAGAGTGGGATGTAGAACTCGAAAGTGATTCCGACTGGGATGTATGTACACCAAAGCACAGACAGTCTCCCTCAGTATAGACAGATGCGACTAGGTCTGAATCTGCACTGTCCGTCCCGATATTGAATTGACGCAGCTGGTTAGCTGCCTCCATGATGTTGTAGGAAATGAAGTACACGGCCCCAGAGTCCGCATCACAGCTCATTCCAATTGGTAGGTTGAATGACCCCGGGAATGAACCAAAGTCATGACTTGAAGGGTAAAGCTCAAACAGAGCGTACCAGTAAAGCTGGTCAAATCCATATACCTTGTCCCCAACTACAGCAATGTCATCTACCAAGCAGCCATTCACAGTCGCAACAGGAGTAACAACCGCAGTTTCGAGGTTGATTGTACCCAAGTAAGAGGCAGTGGCAGACCGATAGACACTGTACATTACCCCTTCAGAAAAGGACCATGATAGCCCTTTGATGTCATATGGTGTTTCAACAGTTCCTATCTTGGTAACAGAACAATCCTCAGTGGATATCGTGTACAGAGTACTGTCATCAGAATTAAATGCATAGATCATATCAGTCTTTCCTCCCTTAAAGTCCCCTATACAGAAAAGACATTGTCATTTTCGTTACAGTAAACAGAAAACTTCCCACTAACGAGAACAACCAAAAGTAAACAGACACCCATAAAGATAAAACGAAGAAATGGGAATTGTTTGATTACCAGCATTCCATGTGCCAGTGGAAATGGAACACTTCTCAGTGCCACTGGGGTTGGCCAAGTCTGTGAAGTGCCGCAGGCTTCCATTGTATGATATCCACCATCCATCAACAGCCCCACACGAAGTAATAATAAACCCCAAAACAACCACTAGCACGCTTATTGTTACTTTCACAGCTGGGGTGATTGCCATCTAACCGTCCGTTGGTTGTATGACTGAACTTTGATGTTTTTTATGCCAATGAGACTGTTTGCTTGTTTTTATGCCAGTGACAGACTACGAAGTAATGGGAAGTCGCGGAAGTCTTGTGAGGGAATCAAATTTCCTGACCTTCAGGTATTTAGCTGAAATCACGGCGTTGAGCCACAATCAAAACAATAACCAATACAAGTTCAGAAAAACAAGCCTTTTTTTTTTTACTTTGTTTTGTTCAACAAAAGGGAGATTCGATTAGATTGACTAGGAATCGTCGGGTTTGGGTTTCTCGGAGGCGGACTTCCTTACACCAGTTCTCTTGGGTGCAGAGGTGAGTCCGCCAAACAGGCCGGCGAGCTGGTTGCGGATGGTCTCGTTCTGCTCCCTCTCGTCCTGCAGTTGCTCCTGCAGCAGGGTCCTCTCCACGTCCATCTTCTTCTTCTCCGCCGCGGCCGCCTGTATCTCGGTCCTGATCTCGTCGAGCTCCGCCTTGAGCCTGCGGTTGGCCGCCTCGAGCGTGGCCGTGCCTCCTCCCTTCTGCGCCGCGGCCTGCGCGGTCGCCAGCGAGGTCTTGGCGTCGGCGAGGGCGCGGTCCTTGTCGCGGACGGCCTTCTCGAACTTGGCCTTGGTGCGGAGCTCGGCCTCCAGGAGCCTCTGGGTCTCCTCGAGCTCCTCCTCTATCTGCTTCTTGCTCCGCTCGAACTGGGTCCTCTGGGAGCTCTCCTCGGCCAGCTTCTCGTTGAGCTCCGAGTGGTCGCGGGTCATCTTGGCCTTGGCTAGCTCGAGGTCGTCCACTTGGACCGTGAGCTTGTCGACCTCTTCGCGGGAGGCGTTGCGCTCGGCCTCGAGCTTGGCCTTGTCGTCGTCGAACTGCTGCTTCATCTCGTCCAGTTCGTCCTGAATTTCCTTGAGGTCATCGAGCTCGACTTGGAGGTCGCGCTTCTCCTTCTCTAGCCTCTGCTTGAGCTTGACGTCGGTCTCGGAGGTCTCGGTGAGCTCCTCGATTCTCATTTCCATCTGTTGTTTGGTCTTCTCGAGGATGACTCTGCTCTTGGTTTCCCTCTCGAGCTTCATCTTGATGTCGTCAAGCTCCTCCTCCATCTTCATGTTCCCGGTTTCTAGGTCAGACATTTGCGCGAGTTGGGTGTCGAGTTTAGTCTTGATAACCCTAGCCTCACGCTGGAGCTTGCGGAGGGCATGGTCCAGAGCGGTCTTGGCTTTGACTTCATTGTCAAGTCTCACGGTGAGGTCTTCCGCTTCACCACCAAGGCGGTTCTTGATCCTGTCACTCTCCAGGCGTTGTTTGTGCTCTTCTTCGAAGGCTGCCTTGAACTTTTCCACATCTTTCTCAAGGACTCCCTTGAGAACCTCCAGTCTTTGTTTCTGGTCCAAATCGTTTTCATACCTGAAAAACCGGTCAAAGAAACGAAAAAGCGGGTGAAAAGCGTTTACCTCTTCTTTAGGTCATCCAGTTCGACCTCTGCTTTCCGTTTGCCCTCTTCCCCTGCGGATGCTCGCTCCTCAGCTTCTTCCAGTTGGTCGCGGGTTTCTTCCAGAGCAACTTCAATGGTCCTCTTATCTTTAAGTTGCTTCTCCCTGTTAAGTCCCTCTTCTACAAGTTGGGCTTTGAGTTCAGCAAGCTGTGCATCAAGTGCCTTGCGGGCAACTTCACTGTCTCCAAGAAGTTTCTTCTGCTCATCAAGCGCAACAAGGAGCTCTTTGGATTGATACGCGAGCCGTTGCGCCTCTTCTCCCTGAGAGCTGACAATTGAAGCCAGCTTCAAGCCCTTTACATTAGCTTGAAGATTCTGGATCATTTCCTCAGACATCTTGGCTTTCTTTGCGGCAAGGTCTGCACTGCTCCTTGCAGCGGCAACCTCTTGCTCAAGGTTTCTCTTGGCACGCTCGAAGCCTTCCTCCTTCGCTTTGGCGATTTCGAGAGCGGCCTTGGCTTCCTGTAGTTCTGTGCGAAGTTGTTTTCGATTTTCTTCGGTAGTTTGCTTAGCATCCGTCTCTGTTTTCAATTTGGCCTTGAGGTCCATAATTTCCTGCTCCTTGGCAGCAACAACTGCAGAATCAACACCATCACCCTTCTCCAGGATTTGTTGATGTAGATCAGCAACCTGTCCCTCCAATTCCTTTATCTTGTTCTTGGCAGTTGACGCAGCTGCTTCAACAACGGAAAGTTGATCCTTAAGGCCCGTAACCTCAACTTCAAGTCCTTTCTTGGCTCTGTTAGCAGCAGCGAGAGCTGTATCCTGAAGTTCGATGTCTCTGCTAACGTTGGCGAGCTCTGTTTCCAGTTTGTTCTTCATCACGAAGTACTCTGAAGCGGCAGCGGTTTGCTCGTCCAGTTTTGCTTTGGTTGCCTTGAAATCTGCAGAAAGTCTCTCAAAAGTCTTCTTGAGTTCAAGGAAGTTCTTTTTCTCGAAGTCCTTGGCTTCGATCTCGGCTTCAAGTTCTGAACCAAGCTTAGCATTGTCCCGTGCAAGTTTGCTCTTGGTGGCTTCAAGCTCCTCAAGCTCTTGACGTAAGTCCTCAATTGACTTTATTTGAGTCCTCTGTGTTTCGACTGCGCGATTCTTGGCATCTGTTTCGGCAGCTATCTTCTTCTCAAGGTCATCCACCTTTCCTGCGAGGGTCTTTCGCTCAGCTTCTACATGATGGAGATCACCCTCAGACTGCTCCAAGTCCTGGCGTTGTCGGTCGAACTCTTCTTCTAGTGAACGCTTCTTTCTATCCAGCTGTTCCTTGTTTTTCTTTTCGTCCTCGAATTGCTCGGTCATAGTCTTCAGGTCACTCTCAATGGAAGACTTCTTCTTCTCAAGAGCTTCTTTGTCTCGCTTGAGTTGCTCAAGCTCTTCGTGGGTTTCAGCAAGAGAAGATTCAGTTGACTTCAAGGAAGCCTCGAGATTCTGTGGAAGGTAAGAAAGAGGTGCCTTAATTAAAGACGTACTGTTTTAGTAGCAGTCAAGTCATCAAAAGCAGCCTTGGCTTGTACTGCCTCAGACGCCAAACGCCTGGAATTTTGGGAGAGTTGTGTCCTCTCGCGTTCCGCAATTTCTAGTTTCTCCTTAAGTGATTCGAGTTCTGTGTCGACACCTCTCTTGGCCCTCTCCAGATTAGCCTTATCACGAAGTGCGCCATCAAGGTTCTTCCGGGCATCTGCAAGCTCGAGCTCAAGTGCCTTCTTCTCTTTCTCCAGCTTGTTGGCAAGGGCAGTGAGTCTTTCAATCTCTTTTCGAAGCTCACCCAGTTCGAACTCGGCTTTCTTACGCCATTCCTGTGTTTGCAAGCTCTGATCAAAGCCCTTTTCCACTTCTTCTTGCAACTTTTGAAGTTCGGATTGTAGACTTCTCTTTTGACCTTCGAGAGTCGCGCGCTGCGTCCTTTCGGACTCTAAGTCATCTCGAGTTGTAACAAGTTCATTGCTGGTATCCTTGAGAGTCTTTTCTACAGTTGTGTGAGTGGCTTTTTCGGCCTCGAATTTCGCTGTCATATCCGCGAGCATTCCTTCGAGTTTCTTTACACTGCCTTGTAAAGCCTGTGAATTGGCTTGTTCACCGGCAAGATTTTGGTTCAACTGTACAAGCTGACCCTCAAGAGCTTTCTTGGCAGCAATAATTTCAGTTTTTTCGCCAGTTTCTTTCTTGAGAGCAGCAGTCAGGTCTTGTATATCTGTCTCCAATTTCCTTCTGGTCTTCTCCAGAAGGACTTTGATTTTATTGGACTCGTCAATTTCACCGTTCAGATCGGCAATTTGTTTTGTCAAGTCGGTTTTGTTGGCCTCTAAAGTAGTGATGGCCTTTTCATACTCATCATTTGCATTGTTGGCTTCTCCAAGCATTCCTTTAAATCGCTCAACCATTCCTTGAAGTTGAGATTGTTGCTTCTTGGCAACAGTAAGCTCGTCCTCCAGTTTTGTGTATTCGGCAAGCTGCTTCTCTAATTCTCCCTTCACCTGGAGCTCTCGTTGTTTAAGATGCATTATGTCATCATCAAGAGATGAGGCTTTGTTGGTGAGGTCACGCTTGTCAGATTCCAAGCGATCCCTCTCTGCTTGAAGAGAATCCATGTCTCCCCGGCTTGCAGTGATCTGCTTGTTCAGATTGCCAATCTGGGTCTCAGCCTCGGCCAACTGAGAAAGAACCTGGGTCTTGTTTTTCACCTCGGTGTCCTTCTCAGCCTTAACAACTTCGAGTTCTTTTTGTAGTTTCTAAAGGTGCAGTTAGGCAATGAAGTGGGTTTTTTGTTTGTTTACCTTGAGCTCTAGATCCAAGTTCACACGTTTCAGCTGAGGACGGATTTTCATGAAGAGCCTCCACCAAGACCACTCCTTGAACTGAATCCATGCGCGAAGGTTGGCCTGGATTGTGAGTACGGCGATCGTCTTCTTGCGAAGTTCTAGGAAATTCTTCCTTCCCAGGAGGGCCCGGCAAGCCGCCTGAAGTGTAATGATCATCTCTGAAATCTTTCTCTCACGCATTTCCTCAATTTCAGCCAACATTCCGGTACGGAAGAAGATTTTGGTCAACCCCATTTGGTATCTTTCCTTTGGAGTGTGCAACTGCTCCATAAGAATCTGAACTGTTGCTTTGGTGTCAGGTGTGGCTCGGGGTACACCAGTTGCCAAGAAGTAGTACCTTTTCACATAAGCCGAAATCTCAGGGAGGAAAGGGGTACCTCTTTAAGAACTCAGCGTACATGACCCTGTTGGGGAAACCTTTTCGAGAAATCCTAATACCTTCAAGCACACCGTTGCATTTCAATTGCTTCAATACAACATCGGAGCTTACAACAGTGAGATTGGAGAAAGTAAGGAAGGTGAATTTACTGCATAAGAGCGGCCTTTTGCTCCTTATTTGGTAAAATGCATCTCACGAAGTGAGGCGTTGTGCGCCTGAGGGTAGTCATCAGGTCATTCAATTGCTCTTTATGTTTAGCACCAACGGTCTGGAAACCTGCACCCTTCCTGGCAGTTGCTGCAGCAGAACCACCAGCAAGATCGAACTGCTCGGTCCAGATATGAGATACAAGCTTGTAGTTGCTGGTTCTCATGTGCTTCTCCAGCTGCAACGTGAGAGGATCTCGGTTTTTGTCAATCCAACCGACAATGGAATAGTTGACAGGCCCAGCATAGTGGTCAACACCAAATTCCTTAGCACCAGAGAATTGTGGCTCCTAAAAGAACATGTTAATAACCCCGGTTCATGAATGAAACTCATACATGGAACTTGAAATGAGGCACACGCCCACGCCGGCCGAATGTGCCATAGAGTTTCTGGAGGAACTGATCATCCGTACCGGCGCCTCCCAGGAAAGACTGTTCATCCAGAAGGGCAAGAATACCTGCTCGGGGGCCTGGCTTTTCTTCAATGAGATCAATAACTGGCTGGGAGTCCATGGCATAGTTTTCGGGGGTGTAGTCAAGTTTTTCCGCCATGTACTCCTCCTGTTCGAGTGTGAACATATGGAAGTTGAAGAACTGCTGAAGGCACTCATTGGTATAATTGATGCAACTTTTACAAGTCAATAAAATAAAAGGGAACTTGGAAACATACAGTTGCTCAAAGCTGTTGAGAGGGAAGATTTCAAAACCAGCAATATCCAAAACGCCAATGAAACTGGCATAGCTAGAGGCATTCAACTCTTTGTTAATTTTCCACACTATCCACTTAAAGAGTCGCTGGAACATAGTCCTAGCAAGAGCATTGCGGGAAGAAAACGCTTTATCCATAGTCAAGTGCTGGCACATCTGCTCAATTTTGCCACCAACTTGAACTTCCGTCTTTGGTTTCATAAGGGCCTCCTTGAAAACATCATACCCCACACCGAACATCTCAGCAGCAAGCTCAAGTTCTGTGGAATCCGGCAGCTCACATCCCTCCCTCCCTTCAGTGAACTTAACATTGCCAAGATGCAATAGACCAGAAATGATGTTCCAGATTTGAGATTGCTCTTCCTCACTGACATTCATAGTGGAGAGAGACCTTTTAAGATCCTGGAAATCTTTTGCATCATCGACACCAGCAATGTTTGGATTGCCTCCTTGGTTCATATCTTGGAGGTTTAGACATCCAAATGGAAAGATATGGGAAGAAGGGATACTCACAGAAGTAGTCATTTGGTCCTGTCAATTTGAGTTGCCCTAGAAACCATCAGAAAGATTGAAAGTGGGTGAAGGCTGTTACTTTTCAATTCGGGAGAAGATCCGGCCATCAACTGATAAAAGATGTGATAGTTCCTCTCGTTGTTAGCTTGGGAGACGACACGAGACTTCTCTAATAGGTAATCTTTGATGTTACCACCACAGATGTGTCCACCAGTTGTGAAGAAGATCTTGATGAACTTTCCCTACCAAGGGATTACAAGTACTCAGAGAAGGAAAACACGCACAAATCGAGAGGAATTGTTATTCCTGCAAGTCTTAGCATTACCAAAGCTCTCCAGCACGGGGTTGGCATCAAGTAGCTGGCGCTCCAACTGGCTCAAAGCCCCAGCGTCGCCCTTACCGGCAATGTTGGTAAGATACTGAATAACTTTCTTGGTGTTCTCGGTCTTTCCGGCACCAGACTCACCACTATCAAAAATCAGTTGTCGTTACCAGTGGATATTTAACACACGTGATCAGAATGGATTGATTTGGTAGATTCTCGCTCTGCATCATGGCTCTGTACGCACCATCTCCAATTGCGAAAATGTGTGGTGGTAGTTCATTGCGCCTCCTTCCACGGTATCTCTCAATCATAAACGGTGTGTAGATTGGGAACCGTTTGTAGGGGTTGATAACCACACAAAACAGACCAGAGTATGTCTTAAAAGAAACATAAGAAACCCTCCACGAAAAACTTCACTTACGTGGATAATGTTAGCATTGTAGCGGAGACGAAGATTATAAAGGACACAAGGTTCGTTAAGTTGACCAAGTTCTGCACAATCGTCCACACCATCAAAACGAGCAGGGTTGCGAGGGAAAATCATGGTCTTTTTCACTCGTATTTCCTGCAAAAATTGGTGTTTGCTGAGGGTTGTAAAGATGTGCGGCGGACCTGGCCTTCTCCAGTTCTGATGAGAGCATCATCGGGGGTTTCAGAAATAACCTCTCCAGTAGCGAACTCGGAAAATACCTCTTTGGTCTCCTTGTTTGTGGTATTTACTTGGTACCAAACGCAGGCCTGTGAAACAAGAATATCAGCAAAAGAATGTTTGTGTAACGATACACGACAAGCATTTGTCGCCCCCAAAAACGAAACAAACAAAAAAAAATATAAAATAAAAAACCCGAAAAAAAAAAAAGCGACCTTGGACATTGGAACGTTGAGTGATTGGTCGGTCCTTTGGTACACGCAGTATTTATTGAAGTCCGCCTGACACCCTTCCGGGGGCGACGCGGTTGTTGCGGTTGTCGCCATCGTCAACTACAGTGTGAGATCTGTGTGTGCCGGTGGTGTCGGTGTGGTTGCTTGTCTTTGGGTTTTTTTTTTGTTTTGTTTTTACGGCTTTCAAAATGGTTTTGTTTTTTTACACCTTGATTTTTTTCCCCTTTCTTCGCAGGGGTTCAAAACTACCGAGGTTATTTTCGGCAAACTGTCGTTTTCGTATGAAAAACCGCGGGGTCGTTCTCGCACTCCTTCACGCTAATCCCGAATCATTGCCTCATGACACACATCCACAGTAATGACGCTCCCCACTTGCCTCAGAATTGCCCTGGTTTCTCCCCGGGTCGAAAATTACAGTGAAAAACCCGGAAACAAAACACACCGAAGCGGCATCAACCGAATGAGCACCGCCACAACGGCAACAACCACAGTCGATTGCACCACGACCAATCCCGAGACACAGTACCACGTCAACCAAGGGGTGTGCGACGCCCACCGCGTGTGGCCCATGGCCCTGATGGCCAGCGGCCACGCCCCTGCCATCGTGGAACTCAAGCGGTCCCTGCTCAGCCAGCAGCTATCTACGCCCCCGCCCACCGGCGGCCACGGCCACGGCCACGGGGTGGATGACGGGGAAGGGGAAGGGGAAGGGAGAGGGACGCGGATGGGGACAGGGGTGGGGGTGGGGGTGTACCGGGCGGGGGCGCTGGGGCGCGCGGATTGGGGTGGTGATGGCCCCGCTAGGGTGCTTGATTTTGGGTGCGGTA
>JAHLWZ010001233.1:0-11694 GCA_020536535.1 Pelomyxa schiedti | reverse complement strand
CACAACCAACTGCCACCCCATGTCCACCAGAGGTGTGGTTCGGTGTCTTTTCCATTCTAACTGCCAAAAGACAACAACTGCACAGTCATCAGAAGTCTCATTGATGACCACCACACTGGGCTGTTATTCACTTGACACACGCTTCCCCCTGGTTTGTTGTCTTTTGCACAGGGGAAAACCGATTCACAGTCAACAGATGGAGAGGGGTGCCTGGGAACTGATGAAGGCTTACCTCCAACTGAATTGGTCACAAGAGGATGTGCGTGCAGTGATTCAAGTTTGTCATGAGTTCCGGGTGCTGATATCGGAGAGCCTCATCTTTGATTCCGTGAAGTCGATGAATGGGCTGTCATTTGTAAGTAATCGCTGTTGGTGAGACGCAACGAGGATGTGTCTGTGTTCGCGGAGGAAGGAGCATGGTGGGGGAGAGGGAGGGGGAAAAAATGGCCATTCACCCACTCTTTTTACACACTCGCTAACATAAATTACACCCGGCAACCTCAGTAGTTGGTGTTACTTCTTACATTATTGAAGATAACAAGAAATGGGCTTTGTGTGCTAAATATCCTTTCTTGGTTTGAGCTGTTATTTGCTTGCCCGGCGTTTACACAATTCCTTATCACAAAGCCATCAACACCCACAGGTCTATTTTACCAACAGTACCCCATCACAAACCATTTTTTTAGGTTTTTATAGCAATATATGTGATGGCAAGGTTGTTTCTGAATGGCTGTCTTCTATTCCAGAGCGGGGTTCTGACAACTTACCTTGTGTACCATTGGTTCTGTCACTGTTTAGTGATAAAATTGAACAAACCTCGAAAAAATCAATTGGCACACTCCTTTGTACAATCAGAAACCTACCTGTCAAGGTATACAGGTTTTTTTTTCCTCTCTCAGAGTAACATGTACCTCAGATTGCAGAAATGCCCGTGGCTTCTGTTGTACTCTCAACAAAAATTGATTCACAGCAACAGTTTTATAATGTTCTGGACCTTTTGATTCCTACTTTAATCCAATTAAATACGGTGTGGTGTAATTACCTCCCTTTTCCTAATAACAAACAAGGTTGGCGTGCCTATTTGGAGTGCCTTCCATGGACAACTAGTTCGTTTATATGCCCGCCTGGTACTATTCACAGCCGATGGGCAGATGCGATGGATGGCAGCTGGTGTCAACCCACCAAGTATCTTCATGCCACTCAATATCTACCTAATTCGAGAAGGTGGAAATCTGAGTGCCTACTGGTGTCAAACCTGTGAAATTCCATGTGCTGGATTTCACTCTGACTACCAGGCACCAAAGCGAAATCTTCAGTATTGCATAGAACAATGCAAAATTGCCAGTCAGGCCCCAAATGAGGTTGTTTTCAACTATTTAATTTAAGCTAATAACAAATAGTCACAAGCATACCTAATTATGCATCGTTGCCATTTACACAAGAATGCTTTTGCAAATCCACTTTTGGCCTATGCAGAAAAGTTATCCTTTAACCCCTTTGTCCAGGTAAACACTGGCCTTTTTCTTTTTTTTCTTACACCCCATCAAATTGCTTTTCAAGGCTATAACTCTTTTTACAGGTTCCAGGTGATATTCTACATGTCTTCCTCCTCAACTTGGCAAAAAAAATTGCGAAAACCCTTCAAGAGAAACTAACCTCTGACGCTGTCCATTTGATTGAACAGCGAAGTCAACTCATTCACAACTATTGGAAAGCACAAGGTATTTGCATTCCATTGCCGAACCTAACTGCAATAAAACAATGGAATGGGTATGAGAGCGATAATTTTTATTTTGCTAATATCTCTTCAGCAAGGATGTATTAAAGTTCCTTTCTCTGGCGCCTATCACTTTACAACAATTACCAGGTACTTTTTTCATCCACCATCAAATGGTAATTGTTTTTAGATTTGCATGAAGAGTATGCCCTGTGCATTTGTAGTTTGGTGAAACTTGTCTTCCTTGTCAAGAGCCCATTTTGGTGTACCAGCTTCAATTTAATCTGTAATAAAACCTTCAAGAAGTTTAAGTACACACTTCTTTTTCATAAAACTCCTTTCAATATGACCACAGAAAGCTGTGCTTCATGTTATTTGGCTCACTTTTTGACAACAGTATCAACATACACCTTCCGGTTCATTTTTGTCAGTGGATTGAAGGTAAGACTTGATTACAATATGCAATGTAACTTATAGTACCAACAGCCTTTGGACCACCATTTTGCTTTGACACTCAATCTGGAGAACGATTACAGCAAGAAGTTGGGCTTGTTGGGAAACACTTTGTTGGGAAGGATGCTCAGCACATTTTACTGCGATGTTCAGCAAAAACTTGCCTGTCAATAGTGTATGAATCCCAATGATCATTTGAAAAGAACTTACTTGTGGCAGAGAGTTGCATAGGAATCGCTCTCTTTTACCATCCTCTGAAATATCTTATTTTGAACAGTCACAGGCTGTTGTGGTTCGTGGCCTCACTATTAGAATTGGTGATGTGTATTTATGTGCAAAGCCATCTTCACCAGCAAGAGCTGACTTTCAGTTTGCCTTTGGCCGCATTTGTGGCATCCACTGGAATCAAGGCTTCGTTGATGTTGCTTGGATAACAGACCCAACAAGTATTCCGCTTTTTGATTGACATAGTAGTGGCTAACTAATACATAGGAAACATTAAGACCAAGGTGTTACTTTGTGAACCAACCACTGCTCAGACACTCTCCCTGCATAGCATTTTGCGCCACACAGTCATCATGCCAGAGTTCCAGACAAATTCCACAACACTGGCACACACACAATTTATCTGGCCATCCCTATTACTTGCTCTCTGATTGTCAAACCTTCGTTTCTTCTTACTACTTTTGACTTTACAAAAATAAGAAAACAAAAAAGTCCGGCCCGTTTTACCAAGGTGATGAAAAAAGCAACTAACTTTACATGAGACAGCTGTGTTTAAGGAAAGAAAGAAAAAGTTCAGCGTCTGTTGTAGAGGTGTTTGTAGAAATAAACACAGTGATGCAATCAGGCAATAAGGTGTAGTTTTGAAGCTTCATTTGTAGTAGTACATGAAATACTATATCCTGAAGTGATCCTGTGGACAACGTGTACCTTAGATATGTACTGCGTTGTATAGAACCTATGCAATCTAGCAGCATCTCCATTTCCAAGTGCGATTTTGACATCCGTGTTGCTACCCAGCATACACTGCATGGCATTAGAGCAATAATACAGATCATTGTTACATACGGCCAAAGTAGGTGATGTAGCGTTAAACATTGGATTGTTACATCTAAAATGTAGTTCTCCATCTCGAAGTTCCGTGGCAGTCAGCAGAGGTCTAGGGAATCTAAATGACATAGATCTGCAAACCTAAAGGCGGTCTACCGGGTGATGCACCATATCCCTTGTCCTTCGTGGTACCCTTTGGTCGTCCCGATGACACGTGGTACCCTTATAATGCATTATAAACATGTGGATCTAGACGTCTTGTACACACCACGTAACCTCGTCGTGCCCTTTGGTCTGCCGCGGCTGCGTTGCGATGTCTTTCCTACAGCGTAATAATATATCACTGCCGCAAAGGCAGCAAGGCATCTGTTGTAGTTTAAGTCAATCGTCTTCCAGATACTACAAAGAAAATGGTCTAAGGGGTACTGGCAGAAGCGCCAGTACTGGCCACCACAGAGACAGTGGGTGCCATAAGAAATTACAAAGTTACAGTATCGTGCCTTATTTACTCTCACTTTAAAAAAAAACCCCTATTGTTTTCTGAAGGGAAACTGTTGTCATTACGTGGCAGCCTTGTTTTTGTTCTTTCTGAACAAGACAAATCACAGGATTAGGCAGTTCCCTGCTCTGACACATGTATCGCAGGATTAGGCAGTTCCCTGCTCTGACACATGTTCCCTGCTCTGACACATGTTCCCTGCAGAGTTATTTTAATGCCTAATCCATTTCTTTTTATAAACCCGAGATCTGAGCCGGAGTAGGAGTTGCAAATGTCCGACAGTACACCTCAATGGTTGGAAAAAACATTCCTGGATGCACTGAGCAGCACCTTTGTCGTTACGTCGCCTAGCTTTGTCGACCTTGCCACCCACATTCGCAGCAATCAATGCTACCCAAGTATACCACAAATTACATGGACAGAATTGATTGACAGAGGGAGCTCCTTGCGACACACGTTGCACAGAGGCAAGGAGTACTTTCTTTCTGAAGTTCGCCGTGTTTCAGCCAACCTCCTGCCTGTTCATGTTGGCAAACTGAACGGTATTGCGGAAATTCGCGACGACAATATGTGGAGATCTTCTGATTTTGGAAATGAAACTCCAGAAGTGAAATTCCTGGTCATTGTTGCCTTTGTGTCTTCTTCAACAGAGCGAGGTTTTTCCATGAATCCACGCCCTGAATACATGCAAGGTGCTGGCTTGGCCCGACAGCAACCACCACCACCACCGCCACTATCACTGCCGTCTCCCCATGTACGATTTTCTTCACGGCCCCTTCCCCCACTACCTGCTGTGTTTATATACCCACAGCCCCATTTCTCTGCCACAGAATTGTCAACAGTGAGAGCGGACACGCCTGCAGAGTACATTGTGACAGAAGTAAGGGCATCGGGGGTAACAGAAGCCGACCCCGAACAAATGTGGATGTGGAGACTATGTCCGGATGGCAACATATGGTGGAAGACGAAGATATATACGGTGACAGCGAGTAAGGTGGTGTGCTCTGCAGGGTTCATCTGGTGTTGTTTCGGTGAGTGTGATTTTTTCTTGATTCTTTTGGTGATTTTGATCTAGGCGAAGAGACCCACTGCCACTACAACATTCAAGGATTACTTGAAGAAATCAATGCGCAAACCAAAGCCAGTCTCGTTCACATCGTTTTTTCAGACCTATTGGACGAAGGTTTTGTACTTTCACAGCTGGAACAGGCAAACCCGTCGTGGGGACCATTTCGCGTTTTGTATATAAGTAATGTGGTACCTTTCTCTGACCCCGTGATGACACATACTGCTTTGCGGTAGCACAAGGATACTTGTGGTAAAATTCTAACTGTTTGCAAGGAAACTTGATCAACTCAGGGAAGCAGTCGCGGTGATCATCTCTGGTAGTACACCCACAATTCTGCCTGTATTTCTCGCTTCATCCATACCATACGA
Organism: Pelomyxa schiedti; assembly: GCA_020536535.1. Classification (NCBI taxonomy): domain Eukaryota; phylum Evosea; order Pelobiontida; family Pelomyxidae; genus Pelomyxa; species Pelomyxa schiedti. The sequence continues at coordinate 6,535 of JAHLWZ010001233.1, read as the reverse complement.
AAATATTTTGGTATGCATTTTATATCGCATCTCCTGTGTCACTTCTTTGTAGAATGCCGTTGTCACCCCGCTTGTTGCTGAGCAGTTGTTTTCTCATATGTTTTATCCCAGTGCCTTTGGAAATGCATCACGAAATGACTTTCCCTGGAAGAAAATGGCGGAAGCCTTCAGGGGCCCAGCAGGGATGACAACAGCGTTCATTAAAATGTTTGCAGTTCCAACCCGGAATACTCTAACAGATTTTCCAGGGTCAAGAATAAGGAGTATGAAAGACAAGACATTGTCTCTATGACAAGTGAATATCTACTGGAGAATTCTTTTATCGAGTAATTACTCACATTCTCCTCCTTCAACTGACCTCGGGGAGATATGTTCGCCAACCTGAAGCTCTACACAGCCTTGAGCGATTGCAAAATATTTTTAATCTAGACAAAATTTGCAGCAAGACCACGGATACATTTACATTCCAAGCAGTGGATGATAGGGATGCACGGGAACTATTGGGGATTGCTGATGGAATTAATTCTAATTTTCTGTCACTTGTTCTTCCACTTTCACCACTGCTTTTTTCATGTATGGTGCCCTTCAGCTACTGCCGATTTTTGATCAAGTGGTCCAACATGCAGGTAGTTCTTTTTTCAAAGTTAGTCCACAAACCTGCTCCATTTAGGAGACATGGACCTGGCCTGCTTTATGCTGGACGGAATTGTTAAAATCCCACATTTCTCCCTTCATGAACTATTGTCTTCAAGCATTGACTGAGCCTAGGAGTGCGCTGCGGTCTTACTTGCATAAGAGAATGTGCTCCAGTGACCCCCAAAGTTTTTTGCTATTCTTCTTTCAAATGACTCAACAGAGACAGATTTCAGGGCTGGAGTTCTATTTAACTTGGACATTGAGAAATTACATCAGTTCGGAGCAGGTATCTTGTCAAATGAAGGACCTTTCACCTTCGTACTGCCTGTCACAATATTAGTTGCTGGATCTTGGGAAGAGACAACATGTAACATGCCTCCACCTTTTTTGTTCTTATATCAGAACAAGGTTTTGTGCTGGTGTCTGATTCAAAAGAGGAAGACCTTTCCCACCAAGTCGATAAGTTTTGCCAAATTTGCCAAACTTCTCCAAAATGTAGTAAGTATTACCATATTTGCCTCACAATTTATTTAGGTTTCTATTTGTTCATCTCTCTTAACGCGATCGTTGTTCCACATCTCCCACATAATGCTTTTATCATCTGCGGGCCAGAAGTCTGCTCTCATGTTCCTCTGGTAGCCACATTACCTGACACAGACACCACAACTGAACGTGAAGAAGCCCAAGCAGTATTGGAAAGTAGTGTATAAATATACATTCAAGCTTCAACATTAACCTTTTTCTAGAAACCCTCACGGGCAAATGCCTACCAGACCAGTCCAAAAATGTGAGTAGTGCATGTATTGTGCAAGCTTGTGCTAATGAATTGTAGGATTAGGCAAATTACTTGCAGCTTGTAGAAGCGAGCCGGAGCCACGACATCCTCCTCTCAGAGTCACCCCACCCATAACCGGGCCCTCCCTGTGTCTTTTTCCTTTATTAGAGAGATAAAAAAACGAGTCCAGGGCGAACTCTTTTTGGAGTGCATCCGCAGAGTTTCGAAAATGTAATGATAGGTAGCAGCGGTTCGGTTTTGAAATCGTCGTGACAGGTACTTTTTTTTTTTTGTAATTTACCTGTATGATGTATAGCACTGGATTATGAGCATCACAGGCTGCCTAGATAGGGTTTTCAGCCGTTTACCAGTTCCATAACACCGTTCAAGTAATAATATGCATACTATTAGGATTTGCTAGTAAAGTCTACAACAAACAAACAGAACAAATAATAGAATCTCTTTCTTGATCTCATTCTTGTTCGTTATGATGGCAAATTGTGTATGTGTGGTAGTAGTGCTCGCGTTGCGGTGATGGTGATGTCCAAGAATTTACACATCCCACACAAGTACACATTGTGGTGTTGATTCTTGAATTCGTTGCGTTCTACCAACAAGGACTACATCATCACCTTCACGCTCTATCGCGCACCATACTTCATCGCCGACACGTACAACTGGAACGACTTCTTGGACATCACCATCGCCGCAACGCGAGCACTACTACCACGCGTACACAATTTGCACACGCTCGACATCGGCATCGTTGTCACTGCTTCATCGCCACCATTGAAGCGATCACAAAAAAGAATTTCGTTCGAAGAAAGCATCGTTCTATTAATCTGAATGTTTTGGTTGCACTCTGTCTGTGCACACTGATCAGCTACCAAGCTATGTATCAATTTCCACTCTCAGAATCATCATAGAATCAGTTTATCAAACCTAAATGATTTGTTAGTCAATTTCAAATTCTGAATTACCATTCAGTGTAATCTGGCTGGCCATAATAGGTCTCTGTATGAAGGCAAAGGTGCTTGTTTGGGGACAGGTTTCCCTTGTTGTTGAAGGTTGCTGAAGAAGAACAGGTGGGGCTAGAGGAGTATGCACAGTGAAGGTTGTGGTTTGTTGAATTTGTGATGCATTTCCAGGTTGCAAGGAGAAGAACTCAGGGAAGGTACTGTGGTATCAACTTCCTCACCAGTCAGAATTTCTTTTGATACAGTCAGTGCTGAGCTGGACTGAGAGGGATTGTAAACAATCCTAAAATTCGTTGTAGTAGATGTGGGAGAGGGAAAATCTCCTGTATCTGACAGAAGCACTTCATGTTGGATCCTTCTCAAAGCAGACTGCCACTTTGCCCAAGCTTCATATTTGCAGACACCGAAGTGTCAAGTCCCAGGTAATTCAGGTTATCTCAAAGAGCAAGGGCACACAAATTGAAGCCAGAATCAAAACCAACCTGAAGCAGGTGGACATCTGGTCTTTCTCCAATCACAGAGTATATTAATCCATGAGTTCATAGACAGACACAGCATTGGCTCAATAGGGGAGGCTGCTGGGAGATAATGGACAAGCCACTGATCCTCACTTTGAGAGTGTTCCCCTTGAAGGCCTCATGAACGTGAAAATGCTGTTGCAGACCATCACAGCAGTGGGGCTGCATTACAGCAACTTGTGTACCCTTTTTACATGGGCCACCAGCAGGAATTTTGTGCTTACACACCACCTTGGATCTCGAGAGTCGAGATTCGTACAGAGTCCGCAGAGTGTCCAAGAGCTAAAGCTCGTGTACTTGCTAAAGTACACACGTTCCCCCTCCTCTTCAGCACGAATGTGTGTTCCAATCACAAGAGTTCACATAATAATAAATAGTCAAAAAATGCGCAGTCAGTGGTGCGTAGCCGACGACACGAATTGGATCGCGGCGGTAGTCCGGTGAAGTAGAAATGGTCGGGATCATGATGCCATAGTTTGTGAGCATGTATGAACTCGGCCGGGTTCGTGGCCGATCGCTCTTGGTGTGAAAAGTAAAGTAGGAGCAGTAAGAGCTCGGCGAGGCTGCGTTTTTGTTGCCAGCAAGTGCGTTGATCCTGCCAGTGAAGCGGCGATCCAGTGGTGCATTTTTTTTTTTTTTTTCAAGTTAGATAGCATCGTACCCATATGCGCTACTAGGTGTGGTCTTTGCCGCGAGTTTGAATTTGAACTGGAAAGTTGTATTTGTGCCACATCAGCCATACTGTAGGTGTGGTCTGTAGTTTGATTCGGTCTCAATACTAACCATTCAGATGTTTGGTTCTGCAAGGCTTCATGGTAACAATTTATCATTGCTTGCAATGCCATTGGTTCTCATCTCACCTCTGTCTTGGTATCCGTGGCAATGTCAGTGATGCATGACTCCTGCCTCAGCTGAAAGTTTCGTACCTTGTAGGACTCCTATTCCCCAAAATGTTGCTTCAATTCAGTGCTGCTGGTAACTTGTGCTTTCCCTCCAACACTGCTAACACCACACAAAGGTTCCTTCATATCTGTACTGGCTCCATTAGCATTGAATGCTGCTCCAAAAAACTATGTCCAGCTTGAATAGAATACTGAGTCCTTCATGCTGCTTGCTGTGCTTTGTGTATCTCCCAGTGTGTCTGCCACTTCTCCTACGTCTCTCAGCTTCCTTCTAGTGCAGTATTTGTGGCATCCCAGGATTCTGTTCGAATTGTAGGAAACTTGTGTTTTCTGCTTGCACTCCCTTGGTATGTGTATTACTCAGTGATTGCTGACCATTCTAAGCTACCTCCTTCTTGCCAATAATCGCTGTTGATGATGCCTTGCATGTCAGATTCGTTTTCAGTGCTCCAGTAGTCCAATATCACTACAGTAGATGCCTAGCTGCTCACTGCAGATCCCTCCAACCTGAAGGTATTTCCTGCGTTTTGCTGACTCTCCACCCAACTTAGAATTGTACAAAGCAGTTCCTGGATTGGATTGCGGTTGTGGCTAGCAGGTTAGGGCTCTCCCTGTTGTGAGAAGTCATCATTACTGTCGTTGCCATGTCCTTTTCTGCAAATCCGAAATTTCCAGATGTGTCTGCTGCATATTACACTGAGCTGTGCTTCTCTGCAGGTCTTTACTACGATGTTCCAAATAATTCAGGTTTGTTTCTCACGATATTCAAATTCTAATTCTGTTTTAGGTTGTAAAAGATTCCTTTGAGGTTGTCTGCATTGCCACTTTGCGTAGTACTACTCAGTGCCAGGCTCTAAGCTTGGCAAAAACTCCCTGAATGTCAATATCTACTGCTTTTCTTTCCATGTGCTGTACCTTCCTGCCGGATTACACTGTCACCACTCCGACTGCATCTTTGACTTCTTCCAGAAAGTATGCTGAATTGGGTTGCATTGAATTCTAAGCCGATTACAGGTGTTGAGAGCAAGGCTTCCACTTCTGCAATTCTACTTGCGTGCTGCTAATTCTGCCTTAATTAATTGATCAGTGTCTGCGTTGCAGCATTACTGTTGAGCTGTGTGTTTGCTTTTCCCTTTTGAAAAGGAGTGTATATTAGTCTCACTTGCACATTGCAAAGTCTTCAGCTTTGTTCCAGTGATCACTGTGATACCTTGTCCCACTATTCTTGCTTATGGCAGTCCTAATTCCAGTGCTGAATTGCTCTCAATGCTCGCGTTGCTAGGTTGATGCTGCTTGGCAACTCTGGTATGTCTAGCTCCTCATAGCTTGCTTCTAACACAAGTAGTAAGTCCGCTTTGAAAACTTCCCAGAATGCTGAGCAATTTCTTGCTTTCCACACTAATTCAAGGCTGGTGTTCTTGTCTGGCTGTATTGCTGCCTTCCTGGTGCTTTTGCGTTTCCCCTGCCACTAAATATTCCGGCTATGCTTCCTGCTGACTTGACATCAGAATTACAATGACTTATTCATGTCGTATTCCCTCCCATGTTGTGCAGGGTAACACCATTCTCGATTGAAACACCAAACTAACTTCATCAAAACATTCTGGTGCCTCCAGATGATGTGAATACTGGCACGCAGATACTGGTTTGCTGTGAGTATTGCTGCGCCAGTTGCTCCATAGATAGCGGTGCTAGAGATGTGCCAAATGCCAAAGCTCCTTTGGTGCATGAAAGTATGTGGTGTCCTCGCATTCTTTTGCCTGACATAGTCCAAAGTCATTCATGATCTATTTCTGTATTCCAATATGAATACTCAGCCGAATTGGAACCCTCAGGTACTCCTATTCTCAGCCTTTCAGATCCTTACTTAACACAGGTGATTCTCAAAGCTTGTGGGTCAATCTCTGCACAGTTTCTGCATCCCATCTCATGCCAGTATACATGGCCTCCTTACTTGCTGCCAGATCTACACTTGGGTTTTCATCCCCTCTCATGCTGCAATTTCTAATTTCCTGCTCAGAATCGGCGCTTTCAAGTGTCTCCATCTCTGGATTCAGGAACTTCTTGCCCCCTTCCTGCTGGTTTATCTTCATTCCTCGTCATGCCACTCTGGGTCTTGTTATTCTCCTAGGCGCAGATCATTACTTGTTTGATCCTTGTTGCTTGAAATCTTGCCATGCCCAAGCAAGTAACTACTCACTCTTGATTGTGCCAAACTCTTAACCCTGTGGGCAACCATTTCATTTGGATGGCTTGCTGGGATCATTGATTGTTTCCACCTTGGGGTAATCCCGAAATTCGTTGAGACAGCTTTTCTCCTCAGAGCGTTGGAATATCCTATCATGTGTATGACTACTCTCTGCCAGCAATATAAAGCTGTCTCCAAGTTCTCAAAAAGGTAGTTATCCATATCTCATAAACTTTATAGACACAAGTTCGCTTTTTACGGAAACGTTTTCCCACCTTGACGGTGGTGCACACCGGGGGACACTCAGGTATGGATGTGTTTGGGAGTGTCCTCCCTTGGTGTTGGCACCCGTTGTTGTTGTGCTGCACCACAAAACAACAAAAACGAAAAAAAAAACACAACACGCACAACGGTCCGCAATAGACTTACCCTAAAAATCATTAATCAGCGTTTTCTCATCCATCTGGCAGAAATCAGCTTCACGCAACAGCTTTTGATAAATCGAAAGCTGGCGATAAAACAAAAGTTTCCGTTCTGGA
>JAHLWZ010001232.1:0-11826 GCA_020536535.1 Pelomyxa schiedti | reverse complement strand
ACTTGGTTTGTCCTTTTTATTGGCTTTCTGCTTCTAACATCCACACAGGTTCGCATGACAATTATTTGATGTAAGCACCTTTGCCAAAGAGCAAGAGAGTCTGCCTGCAGGTTTGTTCTTTGTGCATATCTTATTTTATTTTAATTATTTTGTAGAGTACAACCGTGACAGCCTCTCTGTTACTGGACCACCAGCTAGCAACCACGCAACCACGCAACCACGCAACCACACAGGTGTCCGGGGAAAAAAAAAATAATTATGTCTTCCAATTTGTAGGCAACCTGGGAAAATCCCCAATTTGTGCCTGATTTGAGAATGCTCAAAGCGGTGCCACTTTGAAATCCCTCCACTTTGTCCAAAGTGTGCACTAGTTAAGCAATTTGGATACCCACTTTGGTTCAGATTTGACGCGCAAATTGGGAAATTTTTGGAGTTAGGGTGCGCCGCCTTGGGTTGAGCAAAGCGACGGGGAGCTGACGCCGCCGGAAGCGGAGCTCAGGGAGTACCTCAGGACGTCGGGGGTATCGCAGAGCACGTTTCATGCGCTGCTGAGGGATTCTGGCATCCACAGCAAGGAAGATCTGACAACCGTTGTGGCTTCGAATAGGCTGGCAGTTAGCACAATGCTAAGTGAGGACCAGCAGCGAGAGTTGACGTCGCGCCTACCTGTTGCCCTCCCACAATATATATTTTTCTGGATGTGGTTATTCTGGGACTAATACCCCCACAAAATAGCAAGAGGAAGAAGATATGAAGCCTGTGTCCTCGTGGACAATTGATGAGGTCACTGCCTGGCTCAAGGAGAAAGGCTTTGCTGAATTTTGCCCCCACTTCGTGGTTTGTTGCATCCTTTTTAAAATCACTTTTGATCGTATCCTCAGGAAAATAAAATCAATGGCTCTGGGCTGTTGGTGCTGCTGCGAAGTGACCTAGAACACATATTGGGCCCTGGGCTTGTCACTAAAACCATCAAGCTTTATTCTCTCATAATTGAACTCCGTGGTGCATATCAGGAAGCCAAGTTTCCAACCGCGAACACAGGTGTGGGGGAATGAGAAAGGGAATGAAAACATTAACACCTCTCTAGATTTTCCCAACAGTCAAGTTGTTTACCTCTCCCCCTTTCTTATCTTCACTTCTAAACTTTTCATACAGTTGGGACTCATCAGAATTGGTTTCACTGACCCTTTCTTCCCTCACTTGATTGTCCAAGTTGGTTCTTGTTATATGGGCAGGCAAGTCGAACGAACTATGTACCAGTGATTGCTTTAATTGGTGACACTGGATCTGGGAAGAGTCACCTCACAAATGAATTCCTCCCTTTCGTTTCCAGGCGTGATCACAAGTGTGACCAAATCCAAGCTGAATCCTACTAATGCACCCCAGAGGACCAATCATAGCATCGCACAATCAACAGCAACCAACAACGGGGAATATACACCTGTTTCGAGGTGAACTCTCCACTGCCCAACAGGTAATATCTGTGTTGCTGATGGATGTCGAGGGTGAGAAAGGTGGAATCCCCAAGGCAATGCAGGGTGTTGTTCAGAACTTCATGGTAAAACCTGAAAAAAAAATATCGGAATTTCCTTAAATTCAGCATTTTTAAATTATGATTATCCTTTGACTCACATACCTCTCTTATGTCAGACTCGTCTATTCACCCGTTTATCACAAATGCTACCTGATGCAAATAGTGCACAAGCTGAAGTGGATAAACTTCTGGAAAAGCGCATGGAAGCAGTGAGACAACAGTTTCCACAGATAGTTTATGCCTTATCTGATGTTGTTATGTATATATCAAGAGATGCCATTCAAAACAAGGTTACAAATTTAAAAAGTGGGTGGGGGTGAAACTTCCATCAAAACACAGTGTCACCATTTGTATTTAGGGATACACTGAGCGTGTTTTGCGATTTGCAAGTTGTATGGCAAATCAAGATGTTGTTGGGCACAAGCCACACCTCATCCTGATTCAGAACTTTTGTCCAGATGTTCGCCCAAAATATACTGAATGGGACATTAAAAAATCAACTGAAGACTTCAACACAAGTCTTTTTACAGATTCTGTGACAGGAACCTTGAACAAAAAAAAACATTTCCTCCTTTTTATTGCCAAACAGGGGACAGCAGTACATGTGAAGTCTGGAAGGCACTCAACAAATGCTTCAGTTCTGTTACATTTGTGCGATTGCCAAATGCTTTTGAGAAACCAAAGTTCTATGAATATGTCATTGAAAACTTGAAGGTGAGGGTGCAATCCAATTGAATTGAGCTACCTAATGTGACTGCAGTCACATTTGGCAAATATTTTTTCCAATCAACTATCTGCATTGAGAGTATCCAAATTGTTTACAGAGAGAATGTATATGAAATTTGTATATAAGGTGATTGTTGATTACTTTGCTGTGAGTGTCCTCCATTCTTTCATCTCCATTCTTCTCAATTTCACCTAAACACCAAAGGCACAAAAACAAGTTGATGTTAGAGCCATCATCACACATCTGTGCAATCAAATTGAAGAAGGAAGAAAAGCAGAAATGCACCCCCCCTCTCTTTGATGCAGTTCTCATTATTTCAAAGTGATTTTTTTTCCCAGTTTTCACACGTCTCTTGATCACCCCCCCTCCCTCAATTACTTGGTGTACGGTAAAAATTATCAAACAAGATACCAATAGTAAATCTGTTCCAGATTTTGCGGGGAAGACTTCAAGCACTTGAATTCATGAATCAAAGAAAAACAAATTTTCAAAAGTAAGAGATTAGATTGTCATACGATTTACATAAATACAGATTCCGGTCAGTTCTAATTGAACGGACTGCCTTGCATCTCATACCTGCTCTCCGGGAATTGAATATAACCACTGCTCATGATGTATCTTTTAACCTTCTTTTTATATGTTTAACAACAGTAAGTTGGACAACCCAACTGCCCAAAGAGCCATCCAGGACTCGTTCTGTTGCGACCTTAAGACTGTTCTTTCAATGTACCAGCCTTGTGAATTTAAGGCCAACAACGCAGTGTGCATTCATACACTTGCAAACCACAAGGATGGTCATAGACTGATGTCTGTGGGCATTTTGATCACTGTGAGCCAGCAAACTGGTGACTTTATATGTGAAGAGAAAGATTTTGACATCTCCACTGAGCTTATCTCCAAAATGAAAAAATACATTCAGGTACCATTCATATTTGCAAACCTTTCCCTTGACTCTGAGAACAGATTCCAAAGGAGGACACAATCTCATTGTGTTATGCCCTTGCCCTTAAGTTCTTTGAATCCGAATTTGTTAAACCAGAGAGGTGTGTCCTCTGCCTTCACGAACCACTCTCGCCTGTTCTTGAGTGCTCTGAGAGACACACCTGGGTTTGCAGTTCGTGTATCGAACGACTTCCCAGAAAAGGTAACAATCTAGTTTTTTGCCCCGTTTGCAAAATCCCAGTCTCCGTGATAGGTGAAGGTTCTTTGCTGTACTGAATTCCTTAAATTTGAATATAGTTTGGAATTTGAACAAGCTCCCAGCAAGAGCACAACCAAGGGTGCTTTCACTTGACGGCGGAGGAGGTGTTCGTGGGATCGTTCAAGTTGTGATGTTGCAACACATCATGCAACAGATGAACCTCACGGTTCGTATATATGCTTTCTCTCCTCTCAAAGTTGCTAACCTCCCACACTACGAACAGAAACTGTCACAGCTGTTTGACTTGGTGGGAGGTGTTGGAACTGGTGGAATCACAGCACTTGCTCTTGGTTCTGGCATCGTTGACATCGACACATTGTTTCAGTTCTACTCTGTTGACTATCCAGGATTTTACACAAAGTCCTACAAAGTGGCGAAATTTATCGGCATGTATTTCAATAACTGGTATGACCGAACTGGACTGGATACAGCCCTGCTGAAAATGTTTGGCGATGCTTCGATGCATGGTAATCCAGATGGTTGCAAGGTTTTTGTTGTGAACCCACTTTACCGGTCATCCTGAAGTAAAACAGATCTTTGTCATTGGAAGACCTGACAAGGCTGGACAGCTGGTTCTTTTCACTACCTACCACGTCTCTATCCCAGAGAAGATTGAGTTTGTAGAAGACTGAAAAGAAGCTACTCTGATCCGCACTGCAGCAGGTGCCTCATCAGCCAGTTGTTATTACTTTGATCCTGTTGAAGTTGGTATAAACGGTCCAATAAACACGGAAAGGTTACGAATATAAGGGATGGGATCTTACTATGATGGTTCAGACTGCATCAGCAACCCTTCTGAAGTCAGTACTGAGAACAAATAAGGATGTCTCACAAGTGCAGGTTTCTTTGCAAGAATGTGAAGCAATTTGGAAGGTTCCACAAGGAATCCTTGTTTCCCTTGGCACTGGCTTACAGCCTTGACAAAGTGCTTTGGATTTATTTTCTGGTATTGATATTTCATAAAAATGGCTTGATATATTTTTATAGCAATGCCCGATCCTGAGGCCGTGCACAATACATTGGCAAGCCGAGAACCGACACCCTATTATAGACTGAATCCACCACTTTCTTTTAACTGTGATCCAGATGATGCCGGGAACATTGACAATCTCATTGCAGCGCCCAAGGAATACTTGGGTGCATCTTCTATGTTCAAAGAGATGTGCCTCAATTTACTTGCGAAAAGTATGTGGAGTGTGCACCATCTGCTCCTGTCTGACGTTTACAAGGCTTATACATGGAATGCAACCTGGAATCAGATATGACCATTCCTTTATTTCCTGGAGATAAGGCACACCTGGAAGTAAAATCAAGGAGTCCAAACCTGTTTTCAACAGTGAAAAAAGGCAGCACATTATTCACCAATGGTGTGCAGGTCCCTTCGTCATCTTAATGAGTTCATCATGTAGATCTTCACATTCAATTTTCCATTATATATGACTCTCAAGTTGGAAGTAAGTTCAATCAGCCTTTAGTGGAAATATCTGAAGGAAGCAATCCATATCTCGTATGCTCTGGGAGAGGAATGCACAAACTTAACACCCACCAGGTTGGGACTTACACTTGGGAAGTTGGCGTGGGAAGTTGCCACATTCATGTGTCTGTTATCGACGAGGCTTCTAGTGTATCCCATCTACTGTCCCCGAACTTCCCAGTTGGAGTGCCCATTCAATTTCCGTTTGGTGGGCCCTCTCCCAAATTTCCGATTGGCGGATCCCCTATCGTGATTGAAACAGCAAGGCCTGGAAATCCGCTCAGTAAACTGAAAGGTTTTAATCTATTTCTTTTTGTCCCTAACATGACATCCAGCATTCGAGATAACCTCTGAAGAGGTTAGAACCTGCTGTATAGAAATCACATCTCACATGGACCCCCTGGATGCTCTGGACTTTCATCTTGTGCGCCCATGCCCTACACCTGTGCCTGATTTGAACAAAAGACTCTCACAACTGGGGTTGAAAGTTTCAATGGAAGGCCAGACCACATCGCTTAAGGGCTCAGCTTCTTCACTCCAGAGCCCACCCCTGTCACTTGAGGCAGCATTCACCCTGTGTGCGTGGTCTAATCAAGATTTTGGAACATATGCCTCGAAGTGTGCACTCCAGTGGCTTCATAAGACCTTCTCCCCCAAACACGTTAGCCTCTCATAATTCGGGTTGACCCTAAAACCTTGAACAGGTCGGAAATTGGCGCTGGACAAAGCCATCAGAAGTTCCCCCACTCTATCTCTTAGCTGGTCTGTGTCACGTGTGGAATTTCCGTGTTGTTTTGGTGTCCTATTGCAATGTCCCTTACATCTTTGATTTGAAGCCACCGTCACCACCCATTGGCTGTGTGTTTCTAGCCCACGTCCCACCTGCTGAAGGAACCCCGATATCTGAATGCCGGTTCCGTCCTGTGGTTGAATTTTGCTAAGCTCATCTTCCTAAAAAAAAGTCTCTTCTATGTACGAACAGAACTTCGACTCCTTGTTCCTGACAGTGTCCTATGAGAATTTTTCTGTGAAGGTCAGAGTGGCATTGTATTGTCAGTACATGCTTTCTCTTCTATTGCCCAACTCGGTTTGACAAGTTGGGTGCGTCTCTTCGAAATGCTTCTTGTCGGTTTCCAAGAACGCCTAACAGAGGGATGGGGGGAACCTACAGCACGCCGTCGCCGACGGAACCGCAGCGCCAACAACAGGCGCCCCCACCTTTCGTACCTGAACAAACACCTCCCCCACTAGCAACTAGCCAATCTGCGACAGGTCAGCTGGAGGCTCACCCCGGTTTAGAAGCCTGGCCCGGTGTGACTCCTCAATTATGGGCCGGCGTGGAGCGCGGGGACCTCCGTCCCCTGCCTTCAGACCCCGTCGGTGGCCCGTCCAGCCCACCACCATCTGCATCTTCCGCGTCCGTCACATAAACAGTCACAGTGCCCACCACCGGCACCACCACCGCCACCAACACCGAGCCGACTCCTTACGAGACTGAAGTCGATGCGGCCGCAGCCCGGGTGAACCCGAGCTCGTCGATCACAGAGAGCCCCAGGCCGCCGCCGGCGACGCCTTCGCCGCCTCCAACTTGGGACGACGAAGTTGACGGGGAGCTCACAGCGGCCGAGTTGGAGCTCAGGGAATTCGTCAAGTCGAACGGGGTGTCACAGAGCACGTTCCTGGTTCTGAAACAGGCGGGCACCGACAAGGCGTCTCTGGAAACCCTTGCTGCCGACAACAGTCTGGATGATATACCCGGACTGAACCAAGATCAGCAGAACGAGCTGAAATTGCGTCTCCCTGTATGCGGCGCTGCCGTTTTGCTTCCAACACTAACAAAAAAAAAAAAAAAAAAAAGAAGCAGCAGAACTTGACCCAGAAGCCTGTGTCCTCGTGGACTGTTGATGACGTTGCAAATTGGCTCAAGGAGAAAGAGTTTTCTGATTTTTGTCCCATTTTCGAAGTTTGTTGCCTTTTGTGTGGTCCCCCTTTTCATTGGTCACAGAAAAATGGAATCAATGGCAGTGGATTGTTAGTTCTGCTCCGAACTGACCTGAGCACGATGACGGCATCAATTCCGCTTTCGAGAACAATGAGACTTTATCCTTTGATAGTAACACTTCGTGGGACATCACAGGAGGCCAAGTTTCCAACAACAAGAAATACAGGTTTGAGTGCTTGTTTGTAAATACAAAGTTTAACCCCAACCACAGAATTGACCGATGCTCAAGTTTTCTCCTCTTTTTCCTTTCTTTATTTAAAAGTTCCAGTTGGGACTCATCAGAATCGGCTTCAGTGAACCATTTTTGCCAAGCCTTGACTGCGCAAATTGGTTTTCATTCTTCCGCCAGGCAAGTAAAACAGACTACGTCCCAGTGATATCTTTCATTGGGGACACTGGATCTGGGAAGAGCCACCTCACAAATGAACTTCTTTCTTTTACTTCCAGACGTGATCACAAGTAAGTATGAAGCAAAGCGTTAATGTTCTTACAGATTCACTACAGAGGTCCAATCATTGCATCCCACGATCAGCAGCAATCAACAACAGGGAACATCCATTTATTCCGAGGCGAACTCTCCACTGGACAACCAATCTTGCTGATGGATGTCGAGGGTGAGAAAGGTGGCATCCCAAAGGCGATGCAGGGTGTTGTGCACACGTTCATGGTACATCTGTTAGTTTTTCCTGATATCTTTTTTTTATCCCTTTTTTACTTTGGCAGAATCATCCGAATCTCACAAATACTTCCTGATGCAAACAGTGCTCAAGCCAAAGTAGACGAACTTTTGAAGCAACGCATGGAAGCAGTGAGACAACTGTTTCCACAGATAGTTTATGCTTTGGCTGATGTTGTCGTATATATATCGAGGGAGGCCATTCAAAATAAGGCAACAAACAACTATTTTGAGGGAGGGTGGATAGAACAATATTATACATCACAGACAGTGTACAAGGGACTGAGGTTTGAAATAGGGATACAGTGAGCGTGTTTTGCAATTTGCAAGTAAGATGGCAGATCAAGATGTTGTGGGGCACAAACCGCACCTCGTCCTGATTCAGAACTTTTGTCCAGACGTACGCCCCATACCTGCCGACTGGGATATCACAAAATCCACCGAAGACTTCAAAGCAAGCCTTTTTGCAGACTCAATTACAGGAAATTTGGACCAAGGAAATTATGTATTATCTTATAGCCAAACAGGGGATCCAAGCACATGTGAAGTCTGGAATAAACTTCATGAATGCTTCAGCTCTGTTTCATTCGTTCGACTGCCAAATGGTTTTGAGAGGCAACCATTCTATGAAGCTGTGATTAAAAACTTAAAGGTTAGAGACAAAATGAGCCAAGGTGGTGGACTGACACATTTTACAGTCGTATTTGTCAAACGTCATTTCCAATCAGTTGTCTGATTTGAGAAGATCCAAATTGTTCACAGAGAAAATGTGCATGAAGTTTGTCAAGGAAGTGGTTGTTGAGTGCTTTGGCGTGAGTATTCCCCATTTTACCCTCATTTTACTGAACCAGAATCAAGGCACAAAAACAAGTTGATGTTGGAGCGATCATCACACACCTGTGCAATCAAGTTGAAGAAGGAAGACAAGCGGAAATGTATCAACCCTTCACCTTTTTGATACGTTCTCACAATTTGAAACAGTGATCTTTATTCACAATTTTTGTCTCGCCTCTTGATTCCCCCACCCCCCTCAATTTCTTGGAAGGTGAATGATATCTTACCTATCAAAATAAAGCCAACCCGTTTTAAAGATCTGGCAGTCACTTAATGCCCTCACTTTCAGTGATGGACGTAAAAAAAGCTTCCAAACGTAAGAGGGATTGCCACTACTTGATATTAACAATCTCAGGTTTCGAGATGTACTGATTGAGCGAGCTGCCTTGCATCTTATTCCTGCTCTTTGTGAGTTGAATATCACCACTCCAACTGATGTATCCTTATTGCATTATCTCTTTCTTATCCAACTTTATTCAAGTTAGATAATCCCGCCGCCCAAACAGTGATACATGACTCCTTTGCATGTAAACTGACGCAAATACTTTCCATGTACCAACCTTGCGAATACCACACCAATAACGGGGTGTGCATTCATACACTCGCGAACCACCAGGCAAGTCATCGCATGATCTACACGAGTCTCTTGGGAACCAATGTGAGGAACCAAGCTGGTAAATTTGTGTGTGCCGAGCAGGATTTTGACCTCTCCACGGCCATTATTGCCAGGATGAAAACATACATTCAGGTCTGCCAAGTACTACTGACACCCAAATTGTACTTACCTGAACATAGATCCCAAAGGAAGATACAATTTCACACTGTCATACGCTGGCATTGGAGCTATTTCAGTCCAAGTTTGTCAAACCAGAAAGGTGCTTGTTGTGCCTTCACGAACCACTCTCGCCTGTGCTCCAGTGTTCTGAGAGACACACCTGGGTTTGCAGTTCGTGTGTTGAACGACTACCCAGAAAAAATCACAATGAAGTTATGTGCCCTGTTTGCAAAATCCCAGTCTCTGTGACAGGTTTAGCCTCTCCCCCCATTTGGAGTGTGTTTCTGACAGTTTCGCAAACACCCAAGCTGGGAGCGAAGACAAGCTCCCAGCAAGAGCACCACCAAGGGTGCTTTCACTCGATGGCGGAGGAGGCGTTCGTGGCATTGTTCAAGTTGTGATGCCGCGACACATCATGCAACAGATGAACCTCACGGTTCGTAGTTGTTCGTTCTCTCTTTTCGAAGTTGCTGTTATCCAACACTCCCCACAAACAAACAGAAACTGTCACAGCTGTTTGACTTGGTGGGAGGTGTTGGAACCGGTGGAATCACAGCATTTGCTCTTGGTTCCGACATCGTTGACATTGCGGGATTGATGAAGTTTTACACCGTTGACTATCCAGGACTTTACCGATGTCCTACAAAGCGCTGAAAGCGATCACCATGTACTTTGAAAACTATTATGATCGAAGTGGACTGGACACAGCATTGCAGAAAATGTTTGGCAACACTTGGATGCATGAAAATCGTCCTGATGGTTGCAAGGTTTCTTTTATAAATCCTAAGTCTGCCAACCTGAGAGTGAAACAGGTCTTTTCAATCGCCAGACCTGAACAGTGGAGCCATCCTGTTCTCTTCAGCAATTACCGCATCTCGAACCACTCGGGGATTGCTACACCATATCGTAACGCTGCATTAATGTGGAAGGCCGCTGCAGCAACATCGGCCACGTATTATTACTTTGATCCCGTCACAATTGGGACAGCCCATTCCAGTAGCACGCCTTCCATTAACGAAACACAAGACAGCGAAAGGTACTATGACGGTTCAGACATAATCGTAAACCCATCCCCGGTATGGTATTCGTTTGCAGAATCCTGACTAACAGGAAGCTGAGGTCGCCATGAAGCAATTTGGAACGTTCCACAAGGAATTCTTGTTTCCCTTGGAACTGGCTCACAACAACGAGGTGCATTGGATGTCTTTACTGGTCTGTGTGCCGCTTTTTTTTTGTTTCTTAAGGATTTTTAGGAGTGCCAGACCCCGAACCTGTGCACACCAGTGTAGAAGAGCAAATGAAGAACCCCTATTTCCGACTCAATCCACCACTTTCCTTTGACTGTGCCCCAGATGATATCGAGAGCATTAGCAAGCTCATTACTGGGACTGAAGAGTACATGACTACATTTCCCAAGTTCAAAGAGATGTGCCTCAATTTATTGGCAACAAGTATGCGTCCTGAGAATTCGCATATCTCACTTTACTCCAGGCTTGTATGTGGGATGTGATATGGATTCAGATGTTCTTATTCCCTTGTTTCCTGGAAAAAAGGCACACCTGCAAGTTCGTTCAAGGAGTCCACAATTGTTTTCCACTGTGAAGAGGAGCAGTACTTTGTTCACCAATGGTGTGCAAACCCCCTTTACTCGCTGGGAATTCATGTCTTCCCATCACACAGATCTTCGCGTTCAAGTTAGTATTATATACGACTCCCAAATCAAAAACTCCCAAATCGGAAGTAAGTTTAACCAGCCTTTGGCGGAAGTTCCCCAAGGACATGATGACCCATATTTGGTAGGAACTCACGGCTCTCAAGTTCAGAATTAAACCCAAAAACCAGGTTGGAACATACACCTGGGAAGTTGGTGTGGGGAAGTGCAATATTCATGTTTCTGTGCATGACGAGGCTACTTTGGAAACGACGGGAAGGCCCAACCTTGAGTTGCCAGTTGGGGGTACCCCAATTAAATTTTCAGTCAGAGAGAACCACGATAAATTCCCAATTGGTGGATCTCCTACTGTAATTCAAACAGCGAAACCCGGTTTGCCTCTCAGCAAATTAAAAGGTTGTGCTCATCCTACTTTTCCTTGTATATGTAACACGTGTTCAGTATTCACAATCCCACTTGGTGACCTGAGGGCTTGCAGTATTCAAATCAAGATAGATGTTGACAATCTGGTGGAGATGTGCAAACATGTGAAGTGCCAGTGCCCCACCCCAGCACCCGATATGAACAAACGACTCTCACAACTTGGACTGCAGATGAGAACAGAGGGGCTGGCCCTGTCCCTTGGTGCAGCATTTGCACACTGTGCATGGTCCAACAGAAACTTTGGATGTATGCCGTGAGGCGTGCACATGAGTGGCTTCTCAACAACTTTGAGCATGTAACTGTTTCTTTTTCCTTTTGGTTTATGGTTATAACCAATAAAACGCAGTTTGGACTGCAACGCTGGAGGACACCCTCAGAAGTTCCACCACAAATCAAACGATGGCAGAGGGCAACCGACAACCACAGCAAAGACGACCAAGGCCGTTTGCGTCGCAGTGCACACTTGCGGCACCAGAGCACATCCTTCGGGCATGCGACCAACTCGTGG
>JAHLWZ010001230.1:0-11892 GCA_020536535.1 Pelomyxa schiedti | reverse complement strand
GGAACCCTTTTCATCCTGAGAAATTGTTGGGGTTATGACATACAGCGATTCTCCTGTAACCCTGGAGGAAAAGGTATGCCTTTCCCGGGTGATCTTCCATCTCTGAGGTTTATTCAGAAATCCTATTGGAGCCAGGGATTGAGTTCAAAGTATCAAGTGTTCTTGATACAAGATTGATAGTCATTGACCTGGAAATGATTGCATGTCCTTTGATACTCCAACCAATCCTTGAAGGCAACAAAATTGCGGTATTTGTTTAAAAATAACCAACTACTTCGGATATGATGGCTTTGACTTTGGAAACCAGGGAACAACAAGGCCAAATTACTTGCAGTGGATAATCAACAAGTTGTCTCACTTTCCTCATATTTCCGCTCTTGTAATAGCAGCATGCAAAGCACTGACTGACCTCTGCCGATCACCTTCAAGTATGTTTCTCTGCTCCTTTTTGATATTCATGTGAAATGCAAATAGATAAGAAGACTATTTGCGCTTCCAGAGGACATTTGATAGTTCTTAAAGCACTGGAAAAACAGACAGCCAAGTCAGTTGAGGCGTGTGTGTGTGCTTGCACTCTCCTGCAGAGCCTTGCTGAAGATTCTGGTTTCTTACTCCCTTTTTTTCCTGCACTATCGCGCAAATCTCTCAACGTATCCATTTTAGTGAGTAGAAACCAAGTTTTATCCAATGGTGGTGTCAAATGTGTTTTGGATGCAATGAAATCTTTCATGACAGATGCTCAGCTTCAAGAAGTTTCTTTCGCTACCTTGGCAACCCTGGCTGCCAATGATAGTTAGCACTAAAAATATTCATTTCTTTATTTGACACTTTTATACACAAGAAAATATACTTGATATCTCAGCTGCCAAGTTAATTTCTGAAGTGATTGCCAGCGGTGTTCCTGTTAATAAATTGGACCTAACTGGTAGGTTTCACTTTTATTACTGTATCATTATAAATACCAAAGTGCAGGTCATTCTTTTGGTGCTCTAGGAACCCAAGTTATTACTCAAGCTCTGCATCTAAATACACAGATTTCTGATGTCAATTTATCGGGAACCAGGACCCTTAGTCTGGGTTCGTTGCCCGGTCTGTCACCAACCACCAAAGTAGGCGATTGTGGCGCTTCAGATATAGCAGAACTGCTAAAAGCCACTCCTTCTATCAGGAAGCTCAATATTTCATGTGTGTAGTAAGTCAGTCGTGTTACATCGCCCCTGACATTTTATTGTTGTTAGGCAATGCATAATGCCATAGGTGAGCAAGGGGCCTCAGCCCTGGCCAACTGTCTGAAGCAATCGACATCATTAATTGAACTAGACCTGTCATGTATGTACACCAAATTCCAAATTATTATTTCCTGCTCATTTTTTCGCATTTCAAGACAATACCCTATCTGATACAGGAGCCCAGGCATTATCTCGAGGGCTAAAGTACAACACCACTTTGACGGCATTGAACTTATCTGGTTTACACCTCATCTTCTCACTCTTTGTATGACCGTTAAAAAAGGGAACAATATTCACGATGCTGGTATCAAGGCAATTTCTCGTGCCATCAAATCAAACAAGACTGTCATGTACCTGAAATTGTCTGGTAGCAAGCAGTTCTTCTGTCAATAATAATAACAATGTGCACCATCGAAAACACACTGATGAAAGTCAGATAATTTCATTGACTCATCTGGCTTGACTCTAGCAAAGGCTTTACGACGAAACAAAACTATCACCCACATCTCTTTGGATGGTGTGGTATGAAATTTAATGCCCCAGGTTTCATTTCTTTTTTTTCCCTTGAATGTAGGTACTGGAATAGGGGTTTTGTGGTCAGATTCCATTGGTGAAACTCTGCAAGTTAACACATCAATACTCGAAATCAATTTGGCAAGTATGTATCTGTCAATGCAAGAAATTTTGTAAACAAGAGTTCAAGAAACCAAAATTTCGGATGCTGGTGTCCTACCAATTGCCCTTGCACTTAAGTCGTCAACATCACTTACTGCACTTAACCTCTCTGGTAAAAATAGCGTTGCCGTATTCTTGTTTAATCCACAGTGGGCTAAGACATCAAACAGAAAACCAAATTTCCAGTACAGGTGCAATGGCGATTGTGGAAGCACTGCAAGTTAATTCTTCACTTAAAGAGTTGGATCTATCAAGTAGGCTAACACTCACTCCCTAACTTCATTTTTCACACCCCAGCAGTGAATAAAGTGTCAGATCTCGGTGAAGCACTTAAAAACAATTCGACATTGACAAAAGTTAATCTCAATGGCATGCTTTTATCTCATACTGATTTCTGAAGTAAATGAACATTTGGCAGAAAACCACTTCGGAGGTCTTGGGAAATGTGCAATTGCTGCCGCACTTGCATTGAACACTTCCGTCACTTATCCTCCCTGTCATTTAGGAGGTATCTGCTTGGCCCTCTTTTCAGGGTTTCTGACATCACTCAATATAGAGCGGGGGAATTCTGGTGCTTCCATGGTGGCTGACATATTGAGAACTTCCAGTCTGAGTGAACTAGACTTGTCAAGTGCGTCATCCTTGCACTCCCGTTTCTTCCAGTTAACTTTTTGGTGAAGATAATGAATACAACGCTGATGACATGAAGCTGATATGCGACTCACTACGATCCAATTCTTGTCTTAAAAAGCTGGATCTACGAGGTTATTAAGTGTTGCTAAATACCTCCTGTTAATTGTGGAAAATGCATTTCCGAGGAAATTATTTGCAAGACCATGGAGCACGGTTAATTTATGAGTTGCTTCAAGAAAATTTCACAATTTCACACATCAATCTTGCGGGTACTGATTATACAAACAATCGTTTATCCTCACTCAGAGAAACTTTAGGAAATGACATTTCACCTGGCTGTGCACAGTGGATCACCGAGTCCTGTCGAACAGTATCTATTCAAGTTGACCTTGAACGTATGCAATTACCTGTCCTCTTTTTTCGTATTAACCTTAAACAACAATTAGGAGGTAGCCTTCTTTTGCACTTTGATCAGCTGAATGAATAACCGTTTTGGGGTCAGGTTTTACCCTCCCCAGTGGCAGACACCAACGCTTTTACAAGCTGTAGTACAGGCAGGTGTACCAAGAGCAGACGAAGTCGTTGAAACTTGTGTAGCCTTTGCAGCAAAGGTACCAACGGAAGTTATTGACCAGGGTCTGTTCCTTACAACTGAAGATGTGGCCACAATTGCACTGTATACCTACGACTTTGGTGAGTACTCTTTATAAAAGAAGATAATACTTCTTGTACCATCTAATGGAAAACAGGTCCCGAAATGGAGTGTTACAATCCACAATGCCTGCTTAACCTCAGTCTCACAGAGAAGACTGAGAAGACGCTTTCTAGAACCTGCGGACTGTTACAGCTCCTCCTTACGTCTCTCAGAAAGCTTCCTCGTGTTGCAGAGTCTCTTCTTTACAGGGCAACAAAACAGTCCTATGGCGTGTTCGCGTCACGTATTTCATATCTTACGTCATATGTGACGCAGACCTTGGCTCCGTACCCAATGTAGAACAAGTTCCTGACTTCAGACCCGGCACTTTGGACAAGGTGAGGTGCTGATGGATTCTTCCTCTTGATGATGTACGCTCTGCTCGTCGATGACAGGGCAACCGCGACAGCATCATCACCCAAGTGGTCATCATCAGAGGAACCAGACCTGATCACAAACACCCTCGAAATACTCTCACATTGGCAGGGCCTCTATCCCAGTCACCAGCCACGTCCGCACCAAAAAAGAGTTCCTGCAAGAAGGCTCACCATCTGGTCTCTCAAGGAAATTCCTTCGATGTACGGCTCCACGGACTTTGCCTCTTGGAATCTTCCACGAACCGTGGTGGTTGCATGTACCGGTGTCACTTCTGTGAAAGCGGAAATCTTTGTCTCGGCACTCTTGGCTGCCATTGTTGTGGTGTGTGACAGAACCGCGGTTTTAGGTTCAGTATTGATGCCGGGGCTTTCTGGAATTCCTTGTGGGTCGGCTGACTGTGTAGAGAGGCCCTGAAGACCCTTCTGAGCAAATACAGGAAGAAACTAGGCCCAATTCCAATGCTGACCTCAGATGACGTGGAGGCAGCAATTCTTTCATGCAAATCCAACTCAGCCCCAGGACCAGATGGCATCAGCTTTGCAGCATGGAAAACCCTACCTAAGCTGTAGGCCATCATCTTATGCAATATGTTCCACTGGGTCTCCCCCATTAGCCAAGGACAAAACATTGATAGCCTGGCCGGTGCACACTGTGACAAAGTACAAGTACCTAGTAGTATACATCGGTCACATCACCGATTGAACCAGCGATCGACAAAGCCTGCAAGAGAGCTCAAGCCATCATCCCGAAGGTTATTGGCCTCCAACGGAAAGTGTTGGGTTGCCAATATCTACATCCTCCAATACCAATGCCGATTCGAAGTATTCTCCCCAACAGACATCCGGAAACCATGCATGACCAAGATCTTCCGATTTATCACCCCCTCAAGCTGCACCTCCCTGGAGAGCACCTCACCACCCTCAAAAAGCAAGGGGGGCTGTCTACACCCTTGCTGGGCTCAGTTCATCTGCATCCTCATCCCCGATTTTGGTGTTTTCCTCCCTTCCAGTTCCCAATGTCACAGCAGTTTCACTCTTTTATCCTGTGTGCCCTGTTGGCTACGGATGTTTTCAACAGGATTGTAAGGTGTAAAACCATTTCCATATGCCCTGACCAGCCTAAGGGATGTCAATCTGACTCCAACCACACAATGCTGAGTGGAGGCTTTCTCTTCTGCTTTCGATGGCGAGAATGACAGCGTTCCGGTCTGTTGATTATTTTATGCCGCCATGTGTAACCACACGAAATCGCACCCAACTGTTCCCTACAAAACAGTGGATTTAAGGGGTGAAATTGATAGTGTTATTTACTTTGTTGGTGCTGTGATGTTGGGGGGTGGAAGGGATGCAAACAGGTGGGTCAGAGTTGGCTGATAGTCAGGTCCCCACATGATACTCCAGGGTGGTGCTGCCACCGTGAGCAATCTCAGTTGCTGGTCAACTTGTTGGCACTGGCACAGCACATTGATTATGAGGGAGGAGGTGTGGTACGGCAGAGTGATAAGTACTGTGTGATTGTGCGGATTGGGGTTTCCGCTGTAGTACTGCAATGGCTCGTTGGCTTGTAGTGTGATATCTCTGTGGAGAATGGTGAGTGCAGTGGGGTGAGATAAAAAGTTAATTGGGGATGGTTTTGTTACAGAGTAGGAATTCCATCAAAGGCTATGTTTCCAAAGATGTCTTGGTCAAAGTACATTGTGACCCAAGGAAATCGCGTGCCATTGATGTTTAGTTTGATCTCTCGGGTTGATGTGTTTGTGTTATAAATATCCTCATACTGCCACAGTCACTAATCGTAGAAGATTAAGATGTCATACAGTAAGGGATTCTGATGCCGGAACAGCAGGCTGTATGGCAGGGTAGCATGAAACAGTTTTGGAAACAGTGGTCCAAAACTGAGGACAATTTGCTTGAATGTAACCCACTGAGTCCAGGTAGTCCCCAAAAATAGACTCTCCACTGGCCGGCACAACTACGATCTGTTTTCTGTCGTTGGTTGTTTGAATTTTTGTTTGGTGGGGAGCACATAGGTTTCGTTATCTGCCGGTTTATTAACCAGTGAGGAATAGTATTTCAAGTGATTGTACTCTGAATACGCCGGTAAAATCATAGCCGCTATGAACAAGCAAAACGCCAGGACTCCAAAGAAGACAGACACGACCCACAATCCCGTCGATCTGGAGCCTTGGATGCGTGTTATCGTCTCTGGAGATGCTTTATAACTTGGCACAATTGAGCACTCAAAGTAATTTCGAAGAGCATACCTTTCAAAATTTGCAAAGTGATAACTAGTCGTCCCCCAAGTTAGGGTTGCCCCGCCATGTGTATAGGGCATAAAAATTTGTACAGAAGCCTGATGTGTGTGAATAAATGGAAGCTAGCCATGTATCTGACCATAAATAGCAGTGTGACTATAGTACATAAAATAAGGTTTCCTGAAACTGGGGAATTTGCCATCTGTATTTATTTTATTGACTGATAGTTTCTTTTGTAGAGTTTTACCTGAGGGCCCATAGCAGAGAGCACGAAGATCTTTGAAATGACTGAACAAAAAAAAAGGAGTCTGTGGGATAGGTACAATTGTAGGAAATCCAAAGAAAAATGGAAAAGCCAGTAAAGTGATGAAGGGAATCCACTGGCAGACAACTGATTTAAAGATCCGACCATACCATTTTAACTAACAGAAGTTAGAACGGTTGAGGAGGTAACGTACTTGAAGGAGTTTTAGTTTAGTAATTCTGGTAAATAAAATCTTTGAACAAATCTGCAGGGCAACACAAAACGGTCCTGGGAAATGTCAAATTCTTGAATAGGTGCTGGGGTTATTGGACCCGCTAGTGACGGATATATAAATACAGAGCTGAACCGAAAGTCGGCAGCAAGTAGTAATACAAAAAAGAGGTTGTACCTAATCTCTTGCAGATAAGACTGCGATGTAAAGTAAAAGGAACATACAATATTGTTACACCAGTAAGACAGCACATCTGCATATCCAGAGGCAGCAATTGCGAGATCTTGCCTCTCTTTTTGAGTTGCCAAACAGTTTCTTCAAGAAAGAACGAGAATAGAGATGACCCAACAAGACAGCAAGAGGCGGCCCTATATTAACGATTGGAAAATGGATTATGGAGGGGTCCAAACATTAGACAAATCTCCAGATAATTGCTGCAAAAAGAGTAAGGATTTCCCAATGCCAGAAATAGGCCCAGAAGCACAGACAGCCCCAGGCCAGTGAGGGTACCCAACCCCGAATAAAGCATCGAAAGCACAACCACAAGTCCCAGTTGGAATAAATGCTTTGTTGTTAGAGTTTCTTTTGCCAGAGCCAAAAGAATGCAGCCACCGGAAGTAATTAGGATCACTATGATGCATGATAGCCACACAACCCTCAGAGAGTTGATGCGAGAAACAATCAGCATTCCGGGGCCTGACCAGATCACTGAATCTCCTGTTGCAAGTTTTTGGTCAAGCTGGGATGAAAGTGTGTTGGCAATAACAAGTTTATTTAAGAGGTGCCTAGTGGAAGGTGAGAAGGTCAGTTGGCAAATGGAGAGAGAAACATTGTATTGTCACCGTCAGATTGTAAGGCACCTATACCAACGTGATCTAAATCATCCAGGGCAGTGTGAAAGGGATCAGCAGAAAGGAAATGCATAAACTCGGCTCCCAGTATTTCAGGATTGTCGTATACTAGCAAGAGGAGATTTGTGTTGATTGCCTGCAAAAGAAAAGGGATACATAATACTATGGTTATTTTTTCTCAAGAAGAATCCATGTCTAATATAAAGGTGAGTTTTCCTGCAAATACAAAGTGACAAACCGAAACAAATCATCAAAGAAAGGAACAGACAAAGAGTGTGGTGCACCTTTGTAAGCTTCAGCGAGTGGCATCTTTCCTGCCTTATAGATGTTAAAATCCATTGTTCTTTGTTGTTGGAGTAGACATGTGAAAAAAGTGCCATTTGGACTGCAGTTCCCAGGGAACTGAAAGTGATAAATGCATTGACGGAACTCCTGGATGGTGATCAGAGGGAAATGAAAAAAATGAAAAGGGGTACATACATATCCCAAGGAAGGTACAATAGAGAGCCATTTTCTGGAAATCCAATTTCCCCAATACCGAACAAAAAAATGATTGGAGATCTGATTTCTGTTAGCCTTTTATTTCATTTCTTTGCATACTTGAGAATCAAATTTTCAGAACTTGTTAAAACATAAATTACTTCTAGGAGTTCTGAAACAGCATATGCATTGTCTGAGACCCCTTGCCTGTAGAAATTAAAAGACTAGTACGCTTTAACAGAACTGACCCTGTGCAAACCGCATCTGTGGTGAAATAAATGTGTGAGAATCTCTTTTGGGGATTTGAAGCAAATACCAACGTGAGTGCATAGGAGAAGAGTGGACCCCTCCGAATCTGGTGGTGTTGGAACGAAAAATGGAAAGGTAAACAAGTATGGAGGGAGAAAGGTAGCTTACCAGGTGAGAACAATCTAACATATAGTAGAGGGAGCTCCTCATACATGACACCCTTCTGTCCAACTCCGTAAAATGACGATCTTTATTCCTCAGTGCATAACAAGGAACAGGTGCATACAGTGGTACTTACGTAAAATTCATCTCTACTGCAACATTTTGGTTTTGTTTGGTGGCGATCATTCCCGTGATTTGGTCCTGCAAGTAGCCATACACAGTAATGAGAGCTTCAGTTCCCACACACCGAGGCCCAGCCGCTACTCCAAAGTCAGAATGAAGTGATCCAATATCAACCCACACAAACAGTAATAATAAAGATAACTAATGAATGAATGAAGGAAACCCACAAGCTATTTCCGTGAGCCTGCCAAAAGCCCTCTGTTCCGAGAACCCAGCATGAGGGTCTGTGCCGCTCACAACGGGGGTCAGTCTCCACAGCCACAAGTCCGACGCCGCGGAGCACGCGCAGATCACCAGCGTGACGCACACCCACCACACCGTCGCGTGGTACACCCCCGTGCGCATCGCCTTGGACTTGTCGGCTGCTGGGTTGTCCATCGCTATCGACGACGACGACGAAGGGCGCCGCGACGTCGAGGCGGAAGAAGAAGACGACGAGGACGAGGGCGGGAAGGCGAAGGTGACGCCGTCGCGGTTGTTCTTGCTGTCGAACACGGAGGATATGGACCGGCTGCGCCGCGTGCGCGAGTCGCCGGCGGAGGCGCCGGAGAACGGCGAGGTGTCGGAGAGAGTGGGCGACGGCGAGGGGGCCGGGGACGGCGCGGCAGATATGCTGTGAGGAACGACGAGGCGGCGAGATGCGGACGCCGACGAAGCGTTCGTGTACGAGATCGCCTCCTGGTCTGCTCCTACCCCCACCCCTCCTCCTCCTCCATTGTCGTCTAAAAGACGAGAAGATGCAGAAGGCGATTTTTGTGCGCTGTGGCTCATGGGAGAGTTCGCCTTCGCACGAAATAACCACCGCCTCGCTTGATCGGTTTTTTTTTTCTTTTTCTGTGGGGCCGATTTTGATCTGGGCGTCCTGCCATTAAAGTAAATTAATTCTTTTACTGGAGGCTGCAACACAAAGACCTACGATTTAGTTGGGTAAGGGGAATATGCGGGCTACGTTAGGGAGGTTGTTGCTGCGGGATGAGTCCTCCTCCAGATCTCTCAGGATGCAGTGGGCACCTGTAACTTGCAAATCAACACTTCCCCTCGCACGTTATGGTACCCTCACCATCGTTTTTATATTATTATTATTTTTTTTCCCCCTCGTTTTATGTGGCACGTAGGGCACACTATGACACTGGGCGAAGATGGCAAGATATATGTGCTCTGCGGTCATTTGGATAACGTTGGAGGTGCTTTCTTGAAGGAGTTTTTTGTCTGTGACCCAGGTAGATGTGTGCAGTTATTCACTTTTTCCCTCCTCAGTATAATCAGCTACTCTTATGTGGGAAAGATTGCCTGATACACCTTTTTGCTCTCGTAACTTGCACTGTTGTGTGGCGTATGGAGGAGCTCTGTGGGTTTCTTTTGGGAGTATTTAGAGCCCTTCATTTTACTCCGTTTGTAATTTAATGAAAGGGGGGAATGGATACTTAGGAGATCTACATTGTTTTGTGTTGGGTAAGCTGCATTCAATCTCACATTTACATTTTGTTTAACCCAAAAAAAGCAACTAAAGAGTGGAAAGTTATTGAAGCAAAAGGTAAAAGGCTTCTTAGAAGATATGGTTCCACTGCTGTCGTGTGGAATGGCAATATGTGGGTCTTTGGAGGGTATATTCCCACACTTAGGAGGCAATTAACACACTACAAGATACGATGAAAATGGCTTTTCTAGTAATGACCTTAACTGTTTTTCATTTGGTAATTAATGGCGTGCCTTGGTTGCATTTTTTAATTGTAAATAGACACTCTCACATGGAGTTCCGTTGAACAGCTTGGAGCAATCCCAGAAGCTCGACACAACCATATGAGTGACATTGTAATAGTAAACGAAAACCCCTACTTGCTTATCTTTGGAGGTCGCGGAGCCTATTCTCCCTTGGCGGATGCCAATTTGTTTTCTTTCCGTATGACTGCATTGTAACTTGTAATTTTAAAACAAAACCAACACACATATTGTGTCTTATTTTTCCCAGAATCACATTTGTGGACATCTGTACCCCCTTCATCATCCCCATCTCCAAGATTTGCATGTTCAGGAGCTTTCGTTCCGGCTTTTAACTGTGCTTTGATATATGGTGGAACTGACGGGAAGACAGATTTCTCTGATGCATATATCCTGGATTTGGGTATGTTGTTTTCTTTTTCTGAGACATATTTACAGCCCACAGGGTCACTGCATTGGCATAAGGGTCGCAAAGGAGATAGTCCCCCTGTTTCTTTTCATTCCTCTGTTGTTGTTGGCAATGAAGTCTGGTTTTATGGTGGGAAAGGAGTTGCTCCTGCAATACTTTCATGTATTTCTTGTTTTCCGAAGTCTTATATTCACCTGCTTCAAGGTAAAATTATTGACGCAACGAACAGTAGTCCTCTCCCTGGGAAACACTCCCCTTCTTCGCGTATTCGTCATATTAGAGCTAGTATTCATCACAGTTGTAGTGGCACTAGTGGCGTCAGTGGCAGTGCAGCTAGTAGCTCTAGTTCAACTACCACGAGTGATGCAAGAAGTGTCACCTCTCACCAGACAGAGGGCGCACACACACCTTACGACATTGAATATACACCAACCAAACCACCCTCTGTATCAACACCCCGTGTGGAAATTATCACCACTTCAACTGTATCTGCTGCTCCAGCATCTCCCACTGTCACAGAAGACGCAAACAACTCGGACATTAAAAAGTGGTTGTGTACTCTTGGCCTTGAAACATATGCTGAAGTATTTATTGCTGAAGAGATATCACTGTCCACTCTCCCTTCTCTTACTGAGGATGACCTCAAAGTAGCTCACTCCTCTTTGTAAATTCTAACAGTTTTCAGGAACTGGGTTTAAAAATGGGAGCCAGAAAAAGAGTGTTGGCAGAAGCAAAACTTCTAAAATCAACGCCTCCAGTCATTCTTAGTACAACTACTGAGAGTGAAATGCACTTGAAGGACGTTGTACCTACGGCAATCCTTGGGCAAGGAGCCCATGGTGCAGTATACTCTGGGGTATGGCAAGGTGAATCTTTTTCTTTTTTTTGAAAAATTTGTGATCAACCTTGATATAAGGTACTACACCAGTGGCCCTCAAGATGATAAAAAGTAACACTGAAAGAGAATTTATGCAAGAGTTCTCTGTTCTGAAGTAAATACACTAAAGACTATCATACAATTTACCACGTAATAGAGGTCTCCGCCACCCGAATCTGATTCAATTCCTGGGTGTTTTCACTCCTGACACACCTCTTATTTTTGGATCTGATGTTTTATCAAGTCCATTTATTGTTACCGAGGTATTGGAGTAGCATTATATTTTTTATTTATTCAACTGACAGCACGAAGTTAGCACAGCTTGGTAGCCTCGATCACTATTTAGAAACCACATCTCTCACTATGGTTATTTCCCTCAAACATTTTTCTCGTTTGTGTGGCTGTTCATTACTCACTAAATATCTAGAGTACCATACTCGAATTTGGTAAAATGATAGCGGCAGGAATGAACTATCTATCACAACGACAAATAGTTCACAGGTACACTGATCTCCCTGCTTTCAACTAATGGCACTAAGAGATCTAGCTTTGAGAAACTGCCTAGTCGGCACAGGACCTGTTGTCAAAGTTGCCGATTTTGGTTTGAGTCGGTTTACTGAATC
>JAHLWZ010001229.1:0-11912 GCA_020536535.1 Pelomyxa schiedti | reverse complement strand
GCACATTTTCTGGTCCACCCTTTGGGCCAGCTAAATCCAAAAGAGCAGATTTTTCCATCCACCCCCGACTGAGAACAACACTCTGATTCATCAAAACGAATTTTTTAGTGTGAGTCCCAAAATTGGGAAGAACCTTTATTTTTTTTCTTAGTATTGCTGGTACCTAGAATTCTGGTATTGGAGAGGTAAAGGCCCACCACTTTCAACAAAGGGTGATGAAGCCTGTTGTTGGTTTGGTAGCCATTGTGGGGGTGGTTGTGCCTGTTGATAGTACTGTTGTTGTGCGGGAGCGGGTGCAAACTGCTGAGCTGGTGGCTGGGTGTATTGTTGTTGTTGCAGAGGGGGTGCGGGCTGGAATTGAGGTGGAACCTGCTGTTGGACCGGCTGTGGTGCTGGGATAGGATGCAGGGGTGGAGTGTTGTGGAAGCTGTAAGGGGATGTGGCGGGGGGGTAGGATTGGTCGGGGCTGGGGTTGGGGGGTGCCTGGGCGAGGGTGTAATCTGGGTGGCTGCTGAGCGGCGCCTGCTGTTGTTGTTGGTTTGGGGGTGCCTGCTGGGGAGGTGCTAGGTTCATGTGCTGCTGGTCTGTGGCAGTGTTAGGGGGTTACAGTGAGTGGAAAGAGTGGTTTTTAAAGGCCTCTACACACATTCTTCTAGGATGAAATCGAGAAGCCTCGATTGTATTTCTATGTAATTAGGGTCCGAAGTTGGGAAAAACCCTGGTATTTGTGCCTATAATCTGATTAATTCAGAACTTGTGGAAACAAGGGCTAGCTACCTTTTGCATGATTGTTTGTTGTTCAAGAACTTTCGTGTCCAGTGCTTGCAAAATTACTATACAAAGATGAGGTGGGCTCAGACTGAGTTACGAAACAAACTGCGGTCAAAGGAAGAGAGTTCTTTCTGACAAGCTTGTTCAAGCTCCTTCTGCTTTTGGTCTTTCAATACAGTGTCTACTCTCGGATTGGCTCTTTACAGGATTCAATTGGTGGGAGAAAAAAAGGAAACGATTACAGAATACCGCCAGTATTCCTGAAACTCGGCAAGCTTCATTTTGTGGGTTGTAGCTAATTCAGTGCGTCGTGCTTGCAATTCCTTGATTGTAATGTTCTGTTCAGGTCCCGTTAAAAAGATTGACTTGGCGAAGTGGAAACATACTTGAAGAGTTTTGAGTTTGAAAACAATTTCGAAGGCACTTGTGTCAAGTGCATTGCGCAGTTGCACAATAAGAACATTCCACGGGGGCATTGGGTCTTGCTCCTTGTTTTTCCCCAAGTCCCAAGTCACAATGAATGTTGAAGTTAAGAATGGTGAGCATACCACTGTGTTTTGATCTACCGACATCTGTGACTGCTGTCCCCATCGGACATTTGCTGGTGTATATTCTGGTTCAAAGGGGAAAGTATCAACAAAGAAATACTCTACCTGGGATTTCAACACCAGAAGGCTAGGAAGAGTTACAACAAAATAAAGAGTGAACTCTTACCTGTCCAGGATGTGCGACTCTCGCTCGCTTGGCGACTGGACCACTTAGTTGGGAATTGTTCTATGGATGTTGGAGATCACAGATGTAAAAAGAAAATAAACCTCTTGTTGCGCGGAAAAAACACTCTGTTTCAGCTGTTCAATTGTTGATATTCCTGCTCCCCCATACTGCACTTCAAATTGCAGAAACTCATTCCATAAACTGTCTTTTTCTTCATCAGAGACTACAGAGACAGCTCTGGTGAAAATTTGTCGAGCATTTGCCAACTTCTTTCTTTCAACAGAGAACATGGCATACTCTTTCCAGAGGGAAGGGAGTTTTTGTACCTAATTTCCAAATCATTGAAGCTGAGACGGCAAAGTCTACTTACAAGGGGGCTTTTCCCGGCTACTTCGTACATAATCACGGCTTGTTTAAACTGCTTAAATTTACGCTCCAAAACTGAAGACGTGAACTTTTATTTGATCAAAAAAGATTGTACCAGCTTGTGCCAATGCCAGATCACAAAGGTTGATTGCCAAAGACTCCTTCCTGTTTTCATCCATTGTGTCACTCCAATACTCAAATGCGTTATAAGTCGAATTGCGTGCAATTGAAGGATCGCGTGAACAGGAATGTATTTTCAGTAGGGCAATTTCTGTGAGTGATATTAACTTTAAAACCGAGGATTGTTCTAATTAGTGATAAAGGGTGCTGGGCACTAATGTCCGCGTTCCTTCCCTAGTTATTATGTAATAAAATTGTTACCAATTAGTAGTTGCATGACAGTGCAAGAGTTCTGTATTTCTTCTGATGAAGTCGCTTTTTCATACTCCCTAATGAAGAAGATCAGATCAAAGTTCATGACGCAAGGATCCACACAAAATTGTATTTTCGATTGCTTGTTCTTGTGTCCAAGGGAATAATCCGCCATGCATCAGTAAGTTCATTGTCCCAAGGTGTTTCCACAAGAGAAATGAGTCCCGGTAACTATATTGTCTCAGAAATAATTGAGGTTTATTTTGTGAAAAATACTTCACAGTTTTCAACAGTGCTCGAAGAAAGTCGGCATGTTGCATGCAAAGCATAGTTGATATAGCTTCAGGGCTAAACACCAATATAAGAGAGTACAGTAAAAAGTGAAAGTAAAACCTTCCATTACTCAAATTTTGATCACTGTTAGAAGTAGAAGCTTTACGTTGTTGTTCCACCAAGTTACTATACGCACTTGTAAGATGTCCTATCCAAACTACAACATTTTCGTGCTGTTCAGTGTGCAGGAAGTTGAGTTTTTCAGAATTCTTCATGAAGAAGATACCAATCCATATTTAGCAAATTTCATAGCGGCCTTGGTGAGGATATAGACTTCGTAAGGTGGGATGTAGCTGGAATTTGACAACATGTAGCCACTTTTGGATTTATCCCATTCAGTCATCCAATGTTGAAACAAGGTCTATTTAGAAATTACCTATTAAAAAAGAGCCAAATTAAAATACTTTCGATTGGGCCAGATCAGCCGTGGGGAGTGTAGTGAGGAGTCTATCAGTTTGAACACGGTTTTGCTGATGAAAGATATGACGCATTTCAAGTTTTACCTTCACAGTGGGATTGGTATTCCTAGGAACTTGATTTCAACAGCTCAAAAGGAAGATTGAAGGTAACCTTGGAATAGGCTCAGCAAAGTAGTGGACCATTATTTCTTCTTCAACAAGAGGTACAGTTTTACTCACATCCATCAAATGGTCTCGATTCTGTAGTTGTCACTAGATGGAGGGAAAAAAATATTACATACAGTAATGTCACCTGCCTCCTTAAGCAAAGACGCGCAGACAGCCCATGCATTTGTACTTCGGTGATCATTTCCAACCTTGCATAACACCAATAGGCATATATTCAATGCTGCAAGTACCCTCTGTGACAATACATTTTCTGCTTTCTCACATTCATCAACACCTGATCCCTTTCCTCTTAGAATGGCCACACTCACCCACTCTGAAATAGTCTTCAAGACAGACGTAGCTACCCCCCAGGAGGGAGGACCTCGTTGAATCCAGTCAAGGGTAATGGATTCACAAGGTAATTGTATATCACTTATCAATGTGTTTAACTTCTGTCTCACATGCTCTTCATAATCAGCTGTTGTAGAAATTAACCTTTGAGCATTAGGTAAAAACAAATGAAGGAGGAGAGATACAATTTCCACAGCCGAGCATACAAAAAAAGAGGAAAAGTGTGTACAAGCTTGCCCAGAAAGGGAATACATGATGGGAGAGATGGCACTTCGGTTGAGGAATGTTTACATTTTAAGTCACGCATTGAAGCAGTACAGTACTCAATAACCCGAGGGAAAGACCCCATAAAATCCTTAGTACAAGATTCGTACAGATCAACCTCAGCTGTAAAAATCAAAATGTATACAACAGAAATCAAATGTACCAGGGATCTCGAGCTTAATGTCTCCAGATAGGGCCTCCAGACCATAGGTTGGCACAGATGTCAGACAGGCTGCTTCAGTCATATCACTTTCCAGTTTCATGTCTGCCTTATTTTCTGACGGTTGAAGGGACATGTCACTCGTCTGTGAGAAGGTGTCTTGATTATTTATTGTACTCTCAGATGAGAAGGGGGTTTGAACAGGGTGTGAGGTATTAAGTTCGAGTTTTACTTGAGGGTCCTTAAAATCATCCTTCTGTTGATTTGTGGATTCCACTTTTGGGGGTATTTCTCCTAGAGGTGTTGAATTGGAGGGTTGTGGGTTGCTGAGTGGTGATGATTTGGGTTGAAGGGTATTTGTGCTGGAAGGCGCATCACTTGTTACATTTCCAACTGAATTGACCAACATGGACTCTCCAGGTTTGCTACCTTGAGTCTCGGAGGGTGGATTTTCCTCATTTGTGGAGTGACCACTGTCTTTCAGTTCCGGGCCTTCAATTACCGCTGGAAACTTGCCACAACTATTGAGGGCGCTTCCGCCTTCACATCTCTCTACAGAGGGTTCCGATATTGTCGTCTTTGATGTCGCTGAATCTCCTGCCGTAGCAACCGCTGCTTCCTCTGAAACAACAGTACCAGTCGCGGTGGTGGTGCCGAGGCAATCTTGTCCCGTTGCCTGCCCCCCATCAACGACAGCGCTCTGTCCACTAGATGTCCCGTCCTGACTCAAGTTCGAGCTCAAGTCCACATTCGTGCCAGATTCCTCCGGAGGGTCCGCAACTGCCGCTTCGCTGTGGTCGCCCGGCCCCCCTGCTGTTTCCTCCGAGCCAGCCCCGTCCCCGTCGCCGCAGCCCCCAACGCCGGCCGAATTATCCTCCAGCCCCCCCTCCTGCAGCGGATGCTGGGCGGGGCCCTGCTCGGCCTCGAAGTCCCCGCACACGGCCAGCACCTCCTCGCGGTCCTGCTCCCCCACTGCGCCGCCAGATGCAGCGTCGGCTGCCTCGTCCCCGCTGCTGTAGTCGATTGTGGGGTAGTCCCGCACAAACACCCCGACGTCCTCCCCTTCCGCCGCCAGGGCTGCCACGTCGTCGCCGTCGCTCCCCACGTCCGCGTCGGCCCCAGTGCCCTCGCCCTCGGCCTCGGCCTCGTCGCTGCCGGCGCTTTCCATTGCCATGCACAGCACCACATCCAAGGGGAATTCGGCCCCGGCGGCAGCCTCCCCCGTCCCGTCGTGATAGGGAGCCGCCGCCGCGCCGCCGTCGTCGTCGCCGTTCCCCCCCTCCGTTGCCCCTGTTGCCTCGCCGCCCGCTGCAGCCGCGTAGTCGTCGGCCGTGGCGTCGCCGATCTGCTGCTGCTGCTGCCCGTGGTCTTCTTCCCCATCGCCCTCGCCCTCGCCCTCGCCCTCCACAGCACCCCCGGCGTCCGTGTTGTGGTTGTTGCCGTAGCCGTCGTCCGCTCCCGTTGGTGTCGTTTCATTGTGGGACATCGCCGTCGTATCTGCCTCTCCACCAACGTCGGTGCCTGTCAGACGTTCGTGGGCTGGTCCATCACCCATTGTATTTAGCCAAACTAACAGATTCGAGGGATTGAAAGGGTTGGTCTTTTTTAAATGGTAGTGAGGCTATTCACAGCCTGCACAGGCATGGCAAGAAAAACAACAGTACCCTTCCATCCAGCTGTAAACAAAAAGTTAGAAGGAATCAGTGTTTGTTGACAAGTGATGCATGCCTTTCATCACATTTACCCCATGAGGCTTGCTGTGCACATGTGTAGTCTGTTGATGGGGGTATGTCACTGCATGTCTGAGTGCAATAGTCAGTAACTGTAATATCCGGCATGCTAATTGCATCCACGGTCTTCTCTCCTTTCAGTGCCTCTACGCCGTTAAAGTTATTGGCCTCCTCAGCAGTCCAGGCCCATGCACCATCGTACCCGTGATCGAAAACGTAGTCATACATGGCTTCTATGGTCATTCCCCCACCTTGTTCATTATATTACTACTTCAGTATGGAAAAAAGTGGCTCTTACCACTCTCTTCATCAAATTCGGCAACAACAATTGGCTTGTCCAGCTGGATTAAAGAAAGGAGATTAATGAAAGGCACTATAAAAAGCTTTTGAAGTGTACCCCATAATCTGCCTTGCTTTGCACAAAAGCTGCATGCTCGTTCCATTTACCTTGCCAGTCATAGCTGTGAAGCTGGTAATAATCAAGGGTAGCTTTGCTAAGTCCAAATTTATTTAAGCACTCGTCTTTATAGTAGTTCCGATAACCCCAGTTATCTGTCATTGCTTTCTCTGACCAGGATCCTGTTATCCGTGAGTGTTCACGTTCGATGTAGCTGAAGACAACCTACAGATACAAGTGCTTTTGGGTCGGCGGAGTGGATTGCTGATGTTTGCATGCTAACAAATTGTAGGATGTTCTTCATTGGAAGGTTTACGCCTGTCCAACCAGCACCACTTCCCTTGTGCAAATAAGCAATAATAACATGGAAATACAAATACCAGCAGTGGGATGGTATCAAAGCATGGCTCCGAATCTGATGCAATTTGAACAGACCCCTCCGGCTCATTGATGATTTCCCATGTCATCATTGCTGTTTCATTTGAAAGAGCCTTTACAATAGGAACGAGAGCATTATCTATGAAAGATTGGAGCCTGTACTACTTAAGTTTGAATTAGCAACGGCAAGATTTGGTACTTTGCAGTATCCGAAAATAAATTGATGGCATTTGGGTTGGTGAGAACGGCACCATTCCACAAACAGAAATTGATTGTAATGCCTTGTTCCTGTGCAGTCCAAAGGTATCTCCGCAAATCTGACGAAGTCTGTTCATATTCAAAAACGAAAGGAAAAAATACCAGATATGAGGGTTCCAGCAGCGTCTGTGCCAATGACATAGCCATTGGAATCAAACTCTGGAATGGAGTATCCCTCAACAAATAGCCAGTACCTCAGAGAGTTTCCCCCAACAGCCTGTAATTTTTTAGAGACAATAAACAAAATGAACGGTTGGGGAAAACTCACAGATAAGTTTGTAAGAGTGTCTTTTTGTTGACAGTAGGTCGATATGGGCTGGTTGTTGCCGAAATCATACCCATAATTTACCCACGCCTGGTTGAGACCGCTGAGAAAAACTTGGGAGCCAGCCCACGTCAACTTGTCCTCTGTCACCTCCAGGTAATCACTGCCAAACACTCCGATCGGCACAAGTGCCGCAACAATAACCGCCAAACGCCAAACCATGAAATCGGATAAGGAAAAAAAAAACCAGTGCGTTTCCGGTCCGTGGAGGCACAAGAATAAAATGAAGCGACACGTGGAAGCGGCGCCAATGCCACGGTTGAAGTTGGAGGTTGTTATGAACCCCGATACATTCGAAGCGGCGCCAATTCCGCTGTTGGAGGGTGTTGTCGCGCCCGATCCATTCGAAATAGCGCGCGGCCTTGTGATGCCACTTGGGGACGACAGCCCCATCTGCGGAATTCCCATAATGAAGGCACTGGCGCTTCTCACTGGCTCGCACACAAGGTGCGGAGCCAACTCGCCTGCTCGTACCTTGTGCCCCGAACTTTGTGAGTTACTCATCGTAAGCATACACATCCACATTCATGACTTACCTGTTTTGGTAAAAAGTCAAAGCAATTTGCTTGCTTTTGTGGCACACCCCTGCTGGGAACTACCTGGTGCAGATTGTTTTCGCAGAGCTGCCAAGATATCACTCTCAGAAAGTACTAATGTATATCACAATTAATGCAGGTGGTGATATTGTCCAAGCTACAACAGCAGAGCTTTCAACATACTGGTCTGCTGGAGAAAAGCCACCATTCGGCCACATTGATTCCAATACCATGTCTCTGGAAATAAAACACACCATCTATGGGGGGCGGGAAGCAACAACACGCCGCATGACAATGCCGTCATTGCATTGGACAACCCAGGCCTTATTACAAGGCTCAGTCACTCATCATATTCATCATAACAGAAGAGACGAAGAAGTCCAAGGGCAAGCTAGTTTGAGCTTCCAGGGAAAACTGAGGGAGCCTGACAGTGTGTCACTTTTATTGCACCTTTCTTTAAATTAACAGTACCCAACAGATGCAGAAACAGCAACTGAGATTGTTGCCCGGTGTGCCAAACAAGAAGCTCTTTACATCGAACTGACCTGTTTACTCACCTGATCCTGATTCCAGACCCATCAGGAAGTGAGGGAAAAGGAAATACCCAGCCAGTTTCAGTACTCAACCCTCAAAACCAACTTTTTCTCTGTCTTTCCTCAGGAAAAGTTAGGTGTGTTGCTCTTGCAAATTTCCCATTCCCAGGTTGAAGTTGGGAGAATCACTGGCTCACACAAGGTGCATTGACAATGTCTCTTCTTCCAACAAGAAGCTGTTGCCTTCTACATTACCAGTTTCCAACCAAATCAAAAAAAAAAAAAGTGTTTCAGAGAAGACGCTCAGCGTAGATAGCGGAGTGGACAAGTGTTCTGTTGTGGTTGGATAACATCTAGACAATTAATCACATAGTGTGGTGGTTGGGGTTCATGCCGGCGTTGTTGCTTTTTGACCCGGCGACTTTCGCGCTGGTGTTTGCGGCAGTGGGAACGATTGTCACTGGGTCGTACAAGTCCTCGGCAGTGACTACTTTGATTGGCACCATGGATGTCGAAGCCCGTATGTGTTTGTTTTTTTTTGTTGTTACTTGTTTTTTTTGTTAAATTTTCCTCTTTTGTGCCTGGATATGGTTATTTGAATGTATTTATTATCATTAACAAAAGTTTTCCTCAGAGGAGAGCAGTAAAATATCCATGAAAATGGCAATCATTTTGCCAATACTTGGGAGTATTGTATTGGTGATTCTGTTCTACTTCCTGAAGATTGTTTGTTCCCCTCGTTTTATGATGAAGCCACTTAATGCACCAGATATACTACTTCCTGTTAGTTCTTTTCTGCATTACGGCAACCATTGGGGTATCATTTGTGGCCTATCCGCTTGTGGAGTCAATGTTGTCTGCATTCTCGGTCAGAGAATCGATAAGGTGATTTATACACGAATAATATCAATTAACAACAATCCAGAGTACGTGGGCATGACATTCCTGTTGCTGCCTTAGTTGTACTTCCGGTCTCGCTACTGCCTGTTTTACCCTGGGTTTTTACGTTATCTTGGCCACTGTCGAACTGTATTTTAACGGGTTTCTGTATCCTTTCTTAGTCACTTCACAGTTCTGGCACTGTGTATGGGTGTTCTAAGTGTAGCTGGAGTGAGATTACCAAGTCTCAAAGTTTCACTTATTCTGCTCATTCTTTTTTTCCTATATGAT
This sequence comes from Pelomyxa schiedti, assembly GCA_020536535.1. Taxonomy (NCBI): domain Eukaryota; phylum Evosea; order Pelobiontida; family Pelomyxidae; genus Pelomyxa; species Pelomyxa schiedti. Next base: position 2,688 of record JAHLWZ010001229.1, on the reverse strand, counting down.
GTGTTCTGGGTGTTCTTTTCTGCTTTTATATTTGGTGAGAGCGTAATGTACGAAGCCGCCACTCTTTACTCTTCTCTTTTAACCACTTCACAACAGGGTAACTGTTGCGGTTGGATTAACACCCGAAGATCAAGCCCTACCAATGATCCTGTATCTTCCTCGCATCCTGTCAGAGGGAGCATCAATTCTTGGGCTTGGAGATATTGTATTTATCATTTCTTTTACTTTTTCTATGTATGCGTCTCATCATTTCATTCACAAGTAGATACTTCCAGGGATATATCTATGCTTGCTGTATCGTGTAGATTTGTATCTCTCTCAAGTAGGGACTTCCACTACCAGCATTCCACAAGATAGTGAAGATTTCAGTGTTTCTGCTGATGGTGACGATGTAGTTATTGGAGATGAGGCGTCTGACGGAGTAATTCTGTCTCCTATCGGTTCGAGAGCTACCTCCGCACTTGTCACAAGGCCTCTCACAAGCACCCATGAGCGCAGAAGCACTGAGAGTGGCTTATGGGCTAAATGCCAAACGCAACTCCGTCGTGTTGGGCAGTCATACTTTGTTGTGGGAATAATCGCCTACATAAGTGGTAGGGTTAATTGCCTTTCAATGCCACACTCTTCTCACCCATATTTCACAGGATTGTATATAACCTTTATAATGCTTATTGTCACCCACTACGGCCAACCAGCACTCCTTTACCTTGGTATCACCGCTCTTCACCTTGCTCTCCCATCATGCTAATACTTTCCACAGTTCCCGCGATTCTTATTTCCAGCACTGTGCAAGCGTACAACCGTGGCCACCTACGGCTTCTATGGACCGGGATTCCCGATGCACTCCTCACCACAGATGACATAGACATAGAATCCGGTGATTCTGCACTCACGCGGTCTGACACCGGCGCCCCAACGGACACTGGGAGACCAACGTCCACAACTGACACTGACAACCACAAAGTGTCCTGAGGGTGTGATGAGCCCGGGCCGAAAAAGAAATCGAGTTTTTTTTGTTGTGTACTGCTTGTACATTTCGTGGAACCAAAATTACTCAGAGGCCTTGCTTATTGGCAATTTAGAGAGAGGACAGCCCTCCAATGAGTAGTGCTCTTCTTGTTTGAGTGTTTTATTTGATTTACCCCTTTGCTTGTTGCTCACCCCTGCTTTTTTTTTGTAAGTCAGTCTCTGGGGAACAGTCTGTAGATATAAAGGCTCCCACCACTAGTTATTGCATTTTCCCTTTCGAAATTTCCTACTCACTAGTTTGGTTGTGGGAGTGTAGGTGCACCACAGATTCCAAGCTTTCCCTCTCCAGGTGTCAGTAATGCAGCACTTGGACATTCTCCCTCGGCAATGTTGATGTCTGCAATGGCTGCACGTGCACCTCGTGCCTCCGTGGGGCCTAGGGCACATCAGATTGTCGAGGATTGGCAGACATCACAGCAAATGGAGCAGACTGAGAGAAGGGCCAGGCAGAACTCATTTGCGAGGAAAACATCGGATACAGTCACCAAGGATGAAATAGCTATTGCATTTGCCAAGTACTCACAGTTTATGGACCGCTCTTCCACGGGTTTGGTTCAATATTACAATTCCATTAATATTTACACATTTCAGCTCGTTATCCATCTATCCGAGAGGTGCTTTCCAATACAAGTATGCGTGAGAGCTTTCAATTGTTCTTGGAGAAGGAATACGCTTCTGAAAACTTGTTATTTTGGAATGAAGTGGAAAAATTTAAAGGCTTAGCTCATTCCGGTGCTTTACCCAAGGTATAATGGCACACTATGGCTTTTCTAAAGGTACTGCAGGAAATCAGAGCAAAGGCCATGGAAATTTACTCTGTCTACATTGCCTTGAATAGTGACAAACAAGTGAATCTCTCCTGTAAGTCCATTTCTCTTCTGGAGGAGAGTTACAACCTTAAATAGTTGCTACGATGGATGCACTCTCCACTCTTCTAAATCAAACACCCCCTGCCGACACACCCCCTGTCGAGATTAAAGCAGAACTTTTCAATGATGCTCAAAACGAAATTGTCAAGCTTCTACAAGAACACTCACTAACAAGGTGGCTTTGGGCAACCAATTGGAGAGACCTTTGGTTGTACGACCAGGAAACTTCAGAAGTACGTTGGTTGGGGTGGAGTTGGCACCAAATAAGTATTGATAATAGACTGGTCATAAAGCTCCCTCCATTGAACTCACCAAGTGTCATACCACGTTTTGCAAGTTGTTTCAGCAGTATCTTCAAGCCCTTGGACAATCGCGCCTGCAAAACTTCTTGCAGGAAACAAGTGACTTCTCCACTCACACTCCCACTGAACAGGTTTTCGCACCTAATAAATACCTACTGTGCCATAAACATTTCCTTACAGCAAGAAATGGCTCTTGCACTGTATGCACGTTATATAGAGGATGCAGCGGACGAGCGAATAGTCTTTCCAAGTGACATTAGAGCAGAACTTGTCCGTACAATTCGGGGATCACTCACTCTCCCCCCGTACACATTTGACAGAGCAAGAGACTGGGTATCCAAGCAGGAGCAAAAATACCATCAACTCTGGCTACTCACCCGCGAGTGGAAGAAGCTAGTAACATCAGGTAATCTCGATCATTCCATTCCATTGTATTGCCTTGCATAGCATTCCCATTCTCCCACCAACATTCCAACCTCTACTCACTT
>JAHLWZ010001228.1:0-11941 GCA_020536535.1 Pelomyxa schiedti | reverse complement strand
GCGAGGGAGTGGGTAGGGAGGCCAGGAACCTGACCTCGGATACGGTCTGCTCAGCAACATCGACACCGACAACATACTGGTACGAAGAAGGTGATGGAGATGACAGTGACATTATGGGAGGAGGCGGCGGGATTGTACCTCCCAACAACCTCGAGAGGTTCTTTTTTTTCGGGGTGCACCTTTGTTGCAGCAGCCAAATTACCGTCTTCAGAGCCTCTCCCAATCGAAGCCTCGGACCCCGAGGGTGTCTGGTATATAGTATTTCGCGCTCTCAAGGAGGCGGCAGCGCCCCTTCCACCAACCCCGTGATCAGTCTCATCCGGTCATTCGGAGAAAGGTGGTGATCAAAATGGCGAACCGCTGGGGAATCCTGATGACACCAACAACAAAGGTGGGGGTATTGGAGCAGGCCTGGCGATTGTGACGTCGCTGGGTCTCGGGGACTACGACAGCGCCTACCACTCCTGCTTGGATCTCCTCGCCTCGTCGCGGTCGCGGTCGCAGGCTCTTCCCACAATTGCAGTTGGGACGGGGCACCACCGCCGGTCGTTCGATTTTAATGGCCTCCTGGCCTCTACAATTGACCCAATCAACACATATGTTGATGGTGACAATGATGCTTCTAATGAGGAGAGTGAATTTCAATGTGGGGGAGGAGGGGGGAAGTGGAGGGCACTGGCACTGTTGGTGCTGAGGTATGTCTACTTTGGGAAGCCGTCACTGTTCAGGGATTACAGGCCACACCTCGTATTTCCTGCAGATGGGCTGATAATCACTGCAAAGAATTCTTCCACTGAATCACTGCGGTTTGCCAAAGACGTGCTGGATGCAGCTTGTTTGAACGCACCCAAACTTGATATGAACACAGCAGCAATGGCAGCTGAGGAAATCCGCAGTCACGAAGAGGCAAGGGCACTGTGGTGTGCTGGAATGTTCCTGAGAGCATCATGCATGTTCTACGGCATTGGGACACCTAAGAACAAGAGCGGCGCAGTCCTCCTGGATCTGAAGTGTGAGCCTTATGGATTTGTGCCCACCCTTGCTTCACTTGGCTGGGAATATGATGAAGGGCAGGGTGGTGTTGAGAAGGATTTCGCCAAGGCCTTCAGGTACTATTTAGCAGCCGCAGAGAGTGGATATGCCAGCTCACAAGCATACCTTGGGCTCATGTACATGAATGGTCGTGGTGCAGAACAGAACTTGGAGGAGGCTTTTCGTTGGTTACAAAAGAGTTGTGAGCAGGAGAGTATCTATGGATACAGCAAACTCGCTTTGTGCTTCAAATTTGGCAAAGGTGTGAAGAAAGATGAAGCAGAGGCAACTCGGCTTCTGAGGCTGTGTGTGGAGCAAGGAGACCCATGGGCGCAGCAAAAGTTGGCCCTTCAGCCATCTGTAGACCCCACAGAATCACTGAGCCTGCTCCGCCTTTCTGCTGCACAAGGTGACACACTGGCACAGAGGGAACTTGCTGAGGCACTTCAAACTGGAAAAGGAACAACCTCACGCTTGCCCAACCCAACACTTGCTGTGAAATTCTTCAAGTTGGCTGCTGACAAGGGTGACCTCACTGCTCTGGAACGTCTTGGGATGATGTATCTGCAGGGTGCTGGTGAGGAGGTGCCTCAGCAGCGCCACGTGGCTGTGCGATACTTCAGGCAGGCTGCAAACAGTGGAAGCCTCCTCGCACAGAACAACCTGGCACTGTGTTACCACCATGGGTATGGCATTCCTGTGGACCTTGGTGAGGCATTCAGGCTGTACACACTTTCAGCAACATCTGGTGACCGCACAGCACAGTTCAACGTGGGGGTGTGCTACGTGATGAAAGAGGGGGCAGGAACAACAAGGGATGTGAGGGAGGCACTCAGGTGGTTCAGGCTCGCTGCTCAACAATGCCATGCTGCTTCTTTCACTGTGGTGAAGCTGGTGGAAACAGGCACTGATGTACTGATTGCACTGAGGACACAAATTTCCCACACTTAGATAGTAGAAACTACTAGTTGGTTCTGTTGTATGGTAGGACACATGTTCCACAGTTTTCAGGCCAACAAAGAGTTGGTTGTTTCACAGAAAAAAAAATGCATTTTTCAAGGAGTTTGGTGCTAGTGTGTGATCAAGATGCTGAGAAACAAGAGAAGGCAATGGAAAGACTAAATGTGTCCAATGCAAGGAACTTCATGGTGAGGCACACAATCCCAGTTGTGGGATCAATCACATCAATCACGTTGCCAAAAACACCAAAGCCCGTGGCCGCGCGGTTGCCTCAGGTGCGCTTGCCCTGCTTTGTCGCATCCCCGCACCGGCGCCCGCTGCAGCTGTGCCCACCGAGCGGGACCCGAAAAAAGTTGCACACCTCCTGGTCACAAGCTGTCACGGCGGCGGCCTTCGCCGTCCCTTGTGTTGAGGCTCACAGTGAGGCCAGAATGTGCCCGCGGCCGCGCGGTTGCCTCAGGTGCGCTTGCCCTTGTGTACTTTAGCAAGTACCCGAGCTTTAGCTCTATGGACACTATGCAGACTCTGTACGAATCTCAACTCTCGAGATCTAATGCAGGCTTGATGGAATTACTGGAATAAGGCAGTGACAATCTTATGAGACACAGAACACACTAATGTGGACTGCAGAAGTGATTGATTCTGAGGCAATCTTGACTGAGAATTGGACAACAGTGTAGCTTCGAAGCTAACCACACCTAACCACACCAAATTAATTATCCTTTTCACACATGCAGCCCAAGCACAAGAACAAGCAAGAGAACCTTTACACTCACACTCTCTTTCATTCTTTTCCCTCTGTGGGGCTTTATTCTCTTCCCACAGAAGCTAACACCCTGCTTTGTCGCATCCCCACACCAGCACCCACTGCAGCTGTTTTACACATATAATAAAAATACTATTAATATTTGCTGTGGTTTTGTTCAAAAAGCTGTTTACATTTTTCTTCCATTTTTAAGCCAAATAAAGGCCAAGAGTCATTGAGTCACTGAGAGAATGCCATAGATGTGGTCTTAGATCATTTCAATGCAATGTACATTGAAGCCTTCATTGGGGGTTTTTGTTCCCAAAAACGGGTAGATGTGGCAAGGTAAAGAACAATGGTTTTTTATGTGGGTCATACTTGTGGGAGGGGATATTTTATTTCCCACCTTCAATTTGAACACACAACCGCAACGCGGAAACACCTCTTGCATACTCTGCCTTCCTCTTTCATGGGTGCCCATGTTGAGGCACTACGTTGTCGGCTCATGCATCAGGCAGGTGTACACCCTCAGCAAGCATAGCCATGCCAAAGGAAAAACGACTGGTACCCATTCCCCGTTTCCCTATTGTATCAATTTCGTTCATGTATTCTTTGTTATTTTCACAACAACTTCGGTTTGCATTTCTCACATTTCAGTCCTTTTTTTCAGCTTTGAGCTCTCACCGCACAATGGCAATCTAATTGCGGTGTTTAGTTTCACACCAATTGTAGGATAGTCTGCAAGTTTATTGTCAATTTGAACAATACAACTTATATACACTGTTTGCTGTAATAGGTGCAATTGTATTTCGATAAGGACAACTGGTACCCTATGAATTTCTTTGGCCCAATGTTCTAGTTCGCCCCAGCTATTAGCGGCTTAGCCTATCACTGTACGCAAGAATTTCCCACTTGAAGTTTCTGTTTTATGTCATTGGCATACTTCTCACACAATCCCTTCATTGACTCGAAGCTTGTATCAGAAAGCTCGACATCAATTTTTTTCTGTCGCTCATGAGAAAAGCCCATTATGAAATTGGAGAACCTGCTGCAGCATTCATCATAAGCGTTCCACAAATGTGGAAAAGATAACAGGAAGCCTTGTGATTTCTGAAAGAAATAAATATCTCTGTTCAGATAGTCGGAAGACCGTAGTCCTTTTGGAAAGTATTAGTTCTAGTTATAACCCCGGACTTGCCTCTATACACGGCTCCAAGAAGATCGTTTTTATCATAGTGAATTTCAGATCTAGCATAAATAATGCATTGCCTCAGGGCGCCAGTGCCACTTGCCACATCTACTGTTCGATGCGGCTAAGGAAGAGCAGTAAGATAAGGTTGACTGGCGAAACAAACCGTTCTCAACTGCAGTCAATGCTTGGATATCTGGTTCCCTCACGTGAGTCTGCCCCGCCAGCTTGAGGTCGTTGGTGGTGGAATCCGCTCCGCATTTCCCCCTTCATCCCATTCCACCACCACTCGCCTCGCTCTGTGGTGGCGATGGTACTACATCCTCCGTGCGACAGGACATCCTTCTCCTCAACCACGCCGTCAGCTTGTCCATGGACCCGCTGACGGTGCTTCCAGAGCAGGTGCGTCGACGACCTCCATGGTACGGGCATTGCGGTTGTGTCAAAATATCCCGCGGGCACGTACCACTTCGAGGACAAGGGACAAGGGAGGTCATAGTCGGGCGGTGGTGGGACTTTTTGTTGTTTGTTTTGCCTCCTTTTTTTCAGAGAAGAAGCACATCTTCAGCGTGCGTATTTTGCGGTCCGTAAGCTGGTTACAGCCGTAGATGGCAGCGTAGCACCTTGCGTCGCAGACGGCGTGTTTGTTGGTACTTGGGATGTCAATGTTGTTGTTGGCGCCTTGGCTCTGCTGCCTTCGCGTCGTGGGTTTTTGGTGTTGCCCAGATTTTTATGAAATAGGATGCTCATTCCAAATCAACAACTGCACGGTTCTTGAGATTTATCCACCTGAGCTCCTCTGATGCCTCCATTAGGTTCCATACATGGAGTTGCCAATCCACGTGCTTTACAAAATGAATAAACTATTTGTAAATTTAAATGAATTTATTAAATGAATTTATTAAATGAATCTCACTCATGCACAGCTTCCATTTTGATTTTATCTGGTGATTTCCCAATGATAAGGTGCGGAGATTTATATATTCATTTGAGAGCCGGAAGTAGCTAATTCATTCACTAATTTTCATTATAACCCTTTGAGAAAAGTAAGCTGGCATTTTGTGTCTTTTGCCGGCATTTGATGTATGTTGTGTTTTTTTTTTTGAAACACAATGACAATTGACACGATTTCCGGAATTGGGGCAACTATGACTTTGCATTTAGGCCCAGAAACCTGAATGAACAAACGAGACAACATTCCTGATGATGCAGAACTTGGTTTAATGGTCTCAGAGGCGAAGTTCTGCTGTGAAGCCTCAAAATATATCCATGGTTCTTGTTCACCTCTCTGTCAAGGACAGACAACCTGACCAATCCAAAACAGAAACAACTCAGAAAGAAATTGCTGCAATTGCACTCAGCATTTCCAGGGGAATGGACAACCTTCACCGGTATCATCTCAAAGTGATACCACCACACATCAAAACAATCCTTACTTGTTCACACAGACAAAATTACATGCACCGAAATCTTACCAGCAACAATGTCCTTTTGGATTCATGTGGTACTCCAAAAATATGTGATTTAGGTGTGTATTTCACTGTTCACCCTCACACTGAAGAAGGGGAAGGTGTGTCACGTGAAATGAATGCTAGAGGTGGGGAAGAATCAGTTACCAAAGGACAAGGCACACCGGTTTACATGTCGCCTCAGATGCGGACCGGCAGTTACACTTCAAAAGGTTTCTTCTCTGTTCCTTCACACAACAAACACGCAGCACACCATACAAACCAGTACTGAAAATTTCACCTGTTCAGGAGATGTGTGGAGTTTTGGGATTCTGATCACTGAGATGACTCATGATGAAATCCTTGATTCTGCTTTCGCAGCTCTGCCTCTTGCACAGCAAAAATCGTTCCTGGGGGAACAAAAGAGATCACTTCCACCGCCTGATGTTGAAGGTTTGACTTTATCCCCATCCTCCTCAATTAATCATCACACAGAGCTGAACCGGCTTTGTCTGGAAGCTGAACTGGCTATTATTGAATGCCTTGCCACGAGGGAGGCATGCCTCCGCACAGTGAATACCCTCCTTCACTCACCCGACTCTCCCTTGTTCGCCCCGCCGGCTATTTCTGGTACCCTCTATACAGCACCGGACTTCCTGTTCCTTGTTGTTCAGACATGCCTCTCAATTTGCGGTATGTGTTCCGCCACCTCCCAGAAACCAATCAAACCAAACCAAACCCTTGGCTCAATCACACAGAGAGCAACCGGCTTCCGTTCACTGTTATTGTGCAGACTCTTCTTTGTTGTTGCACTTCAGCCGCAGTTGCACTCTCTTCGTCACCATCAACGGGATTACCACAGGACCAAGTGAACGACACCATCGCCAAGTGGCTCGTCACTCGCTCCCACTATTTCTGCTGCTTCACATTCAAAAACAAGCACAGTGTGAGTTGTTTGTGTTTTTTTGAAGGAGTTGACGGTGGGGTGTGATCGTCCATGACTACATCCTGTTACTGGAAGCGAAAGAATCATCACGACAATAATAATAACAAGCCACTGAATAAATTATGCTTTTTTGTAAGAAGACAAACACATAGCACTACAAAAGTCCAGGGAACAAATCACAACAGAAATCCCACATGAGTGGTTCCACGAAGAGTTGTTCTGGTGATGCTGCAATTGCTGTTTGATGTGCTTCTTCTTCTGTTGTGAAGTTGTTGAAGCTATTGCTGTAGGTGTACAGAGAGGGTGTTACAATCACAGTTTGTGGTGGTGTGGTGGTAACACTGGTGGTTGCTGCTGAGTCCTGTTGCGACGGTGCTGGTGAAAATGGTGGTGACGATGGTGAACTTGTGGTTGTGTCATAAAGGGGAAGTGGTTCGATGTTGGTATTATCAACCGGCATCGGAATATTGGAGCATTGTTGATGAGCCCAATAACAGGAGGTGTTGCTGCTGCACATATATTGGATTTCTGGGAATGTTTGGGTGTTGAGAGGGGGATCGGGGATATATGCCGGGCTGTTGTTGTTTGTTGTGAGAGGAACCTGAGGCAGAGTGGAGGTGCTGGTGGGGCCAAGGTTTTCAGCATATTGTTTTCCGGTGGTTTTTATCAAACAGGGTCTTGTAACTGTTTTGGCGGGTCAGTTGGCAGTTGTTCACCAAAATAAAAGAAGAAAGAAAAAACGAACCAATGCAGTGAGGCGTCTTGATCCAAGTTCCATTCCACAACACAATCAGCCTGAGTGTCAACGGCCCTTCGAAGCAGCCGGCATTGTTGTTGTTTTTGGAGCTGCCGGACTTCTGGGTCTCGTTGACAAACAAGAAGTTCCCAGCGGTGAGGTAAATTCCGTCACTGAAGCACAGAACGGTTGCGGAAGGGGGGAGTGTTACCAAAGCAGTCTCCTCACAAGCGATGAGACAGCCGTCCTTCAGAGGCAGGCAGTTTGGAGTTCTTCCGTCGTAGTGCGGCAAGTAGCACAGAACGTATCCTGGTTTTTCAAACACCCAGGAAGCAATGTAAAGGTCATCCTTGAACAGCACCTTCTTGGCGGAATCAGAGTCCTCGTTGAAGGAGTTGAAGGCCTCACAGTGCAGCACGAGGTTCATCTCGTTCCCGTCACGCGGTGCAACAACGCGGATGTGCTTGCGCGATCGCCTCACCATGATCCTGACCAGTTGGTCGCTCATTGTCCGGTTCTTTTCCCTGCAACAATGTTAAAAGCAAACTTAAAACCAACCAAAACGAACGAACACACGCTTTAATATTGTCATCGTTATCACACTATTTATATATAATTATAATAATAATCGCTTCAAAACACACACACACAAACAGAGACGCAATCATACGCATCAATCTGTACAACGGGGCTGCCGCGTTGCCTTTTGGTTTGATTTGGTTGTGACCCGACGAACGTCCGTTCGTTATAGCAAACCCCCCGTTTTCCACCCCGAGTGCGACTTGTTGTTGCCGACATCGTCGTAGTGGTGGCTGCCTGGGGTGTGGGTTAGACGGTTCGTGTGTGGGTCACCCATAGCATATTTTTGTTTGTTGTGGTGTGTACGATTGTGCGCGGCAGGACCTACCTGTTTGTTTCTTATTTTTTTTTTGTTCTTTTGGGGAGCGTTTGGCGGAGTTTTAAAAGTGCGGAAAGTCCGAAAAACCGTAGCTTTTTTTAGCTCAGTTTCTGTCGGACATTTGACCCAAGTTACTTAAGCACGGATTTTTAAAAATTGTGGTGGAACTTCCTTTTTGTTGTTTTCTTACAATGATGAAGAGAGGAAACAGGAGAATGGTTTTGTCACAAGGTGAAGCCACTTGGAACTAGGGAAATGGATGGTGAGCACAGTCCTCCTTGTTGTTGGCTCTGTTGCTTCAATCCTGTCATTGTGAATGGTGATGATGAGCCCATTCACTGGTTCAATGCTGCCCTGCAGCCCACCCTGTATCATAATGGGGTGTGTCACATCGTCGCAGTGATACACAGCATACTGTGTCTCCTTGTGGTCGCTGGTGTGCGAGGTCAAACAGAACAATGAGCCTGTCAAGTGATGCACTTTGTCCACAGTGTGCTCAGAAAGACCTGGAGGAGGAAGTAGGGGTTCAGAGGAACATGTGAGTTCCTCCACTTGGAATAGCCTGTATGTGCTCTGATTCCGAAGAGTGGTCACAATGAAAATACGATCTGGTTGTTGTTGTCTGTGGGATGAGAGAGAAGAATGGTGGGCCAATTTGGTGCTGCCCCTCAGCACGATCAGTTCCAGAAATAGGTGGCCAATTGGCATATCCCACGTTGTTTTGCTCAAAACAACCAGGCTTCTGCTCTTGTACGTCTGCTCCAAGTCAACAACAAACACCACAACGCTCTTTGTTGTGTCTTGGGTGATGATTGCCTCACCATCTGCAGCTGGGTCTATGAACGCACGCATTGCCACTGGTGCCGCAACCACAATTGGCATGGTGACACAGACAAAGCAGCAGCTTCTGGCACCCGTGGGTGACACACAGCCCCTCACACCAAGTGCATCCTTCAAGGACACAACCGTCACATTCGCAACAAGGGGTTGTGCATTCACATTCCCGCCACATCCATCGCCCCCCACAGCACCACGCCCTGGGCCCGCGTTCCTGTTGTATGTCACAGTGACTGCCCATTTTCCCTTTGCGTCCCACTCATCGGCAAAGCAGAGCTCCCCAGTTGCAATTGGAGCCTCCACGTCACCATCACCCCTGCCAACGACCATGTCGCGGATAGAAAGGTTCCCGGAGAATTGGAGCCGAACAGTGTGCCTCAGGTCGACCCAACGGCCTTCAGCGTGCCACCCATAAGGAAGACGCAGGGGTCCGATGATGCGTGTCTGGCGATTTTGACGTCACTGGGTCTCGGGGACTACGACAGCACCTACCACTCCTGCTTGGATCTCCTCACCTCGTCATCGTCGCCGTCGCAGTCGCAATGTGGGGCTCCTCCTCCCACAAGTGCATCTGGGATGGGCCACAAGTTCCACACTGAGGAGCAACGGCGACACGACGAACATGAGGAAGTTTGTGGTCGAGGGAGAGAGTGACGCCCCGGTGAGCTCCATGATGAACACCCTGAGGGTGGGGAGGACCAGGTCGCACCACAGAAGCTCGCGGACGAAATTATGGGCGTGGCTGCGTCCCATAATGCGGAGAAGGGGGCCGTGGATGCCGCACCTTGGGTGGAGCGCGAGGGCAAGTGCGGCCATTTGGTCCCTCGTTGCAATTGTGGTTTTGTCACGGTAAAAACAGGGCGGAGGACTGCCGTCGCTTATCATTTTTTTTTCCCTTGAGATCTTTCCGGAAAAGCTACACGAATCTGTGATCAAAAAATGTCAGGAGGAGCTCAAGTACACATGGCCGACGATTACAACGAGGGTGGTGAGGGTGCATGCCTGGCGATTGTGACGTCACTGGGTCTCGGGGACTTCGACAGCACCTACCACTCCTGCTTGGATCTCCTCGCCTCGTCATCGTCACCGTCGCCCTCCCAGTCGCAATGCGGGGCTCCTCCTCCCACAAGTGCATCTGGGATGGGGCACAAGTGGTTCGATTTGAATCGCCTCCTGGCCTCTACGATTGACCCCATCAACACATATGTTGATGCTGATAACGATGAGAGTGAATTTCGATGCGAATGTACATGTTGTGGAGGAGGAGGAGGAGGGAAGTGGAGGGCACTGGCACTGCTGGTGCTGAGGAGTCTGTACAACTGGAAACCATCACTGTTCAAGGAGTACAGGCCACACCTCGTTTTCCCCTCTGAGGGTTTGAGGATTGCTGTGAAGAATTCCTCCACGGAATCACTGCGGATTCTAAAAGGAGTGCTGGATACGGCTTGTTTGAACAAACCCAGGCTTGATGTGGACACTGCCGGAATGACACAAGAAGAAAAGCGGAAGTACGAAGAGGCAAAGGCCATGTGGTGTGCTGGAACCTACCTGAGAGGGGTGTGTTTGTTCCACGGCATCGGAACACCTGAGGACAAGAGTGGGGCATTACTCCTGGATTTGGAGTGTGAGCCCTATGGGTTCGGACCATCCCTTTTTAACATCGGATGGTGCTATGAGGAAGGGAAAGGTGGTGTTGAGAGGGACTTTGCAAAGGCCCGCCAGTTCCATTTATCTGCTGCTGAGAAGGGACACGCAGGCTCACAAGTGAGCCTTGCGCTCATGTGCAAGGAAGGACGCGGTGCAGGAAAGAACTTGGAGGAGGCTGTTCGGTTGTTTCAAAAGAACTGTGAGCAGGAGAGTGTCTATGGATACAGCAACCTCGCTTTGTGCTTCAAATTTGGCCGTGGTGTGAACCAAGATGAGGCAGAGGCAACACGGTTGCTGAAGTTGGCTGTGGAACAAGGAGACCCGTGGTCACAACGAAAATTGGGGCTTCAGGCATCAGTGGGCCCCACAGAATCACTGAGGCTGTTCCGCCTTGCTGCTGCACAAGGTGACACACTGGCACAGAGGGAACTCGCCAAGGCCCTTCTGACAGGACAAGGAACAACCTCACACTTGCCCAACCCAACACTTGCTGTGAAGTTCTACAAGTTGGCTGCTGACAAGGGTGACCGGACTGCTCAGGAACATCTTGGGCTGATGTACTTCGAGGGTGCTGGTGAGGAGGTGCCAGAGCAGCACCACCTGGCTGTGAAATACTTCAGGCAGGCTGCAAACGCAGGGAGCCTCATGGCACAAAACAACCTGGCACTGTGTTACAACCGAGGTTATGGCGTTCCTGTGGACCTGAGAGAGGCATTCAGGCTGTACACACTTTCAGCAACATCTGGTGACCGCACAGCACAGTTCAACGTGGCACTGTGCTACGTGATGAAGGAGGGGGCAGGAACAACAAGGGATGTGAGGGAGGCCCTCAGGTGGTTCAGGCTCGCTGCTGACCAGAACCAAACCACTTCCGTCACTGTGATGAAGCGGGTGCGAACCGGCACGGACCTACTGACTGCACTAAGGATACACAGTTCCACCTAGTTAGATTCCCCAGCAAACCATCAACAGAGGGAAAGAACGGACTTTTTTCTGTTGATGACGACGAAGATCGAAGCGGTAGTTGACGCGCGGGCACAGTTCGTGGCGTTTGGTTGTGGCTCCGTCATCGACAGGTGCGGCCGCCTCAGCCCCCCGCGTCTGCTATTTCATCGGCTGCTCGAGGATTTCGGCCGGCAGTGGGTCGTCGGCTGCGTCAGACAACTTGGCGCCACGCTGTTTTTCCACCACGACGGCGCAATTGTGGGACAATTGCTGCCATCGAGGGTGCATGTGTTTGCGGGGCTGAGTTCCACTCTCGGGGTCGTGTGGTGCAAGTGCTGGGGCAAAAGTGGAGGAGGTGGTGATGGCACAGTGCAACAATCATCACAGGCGGCAGAAGAAAACTGGCAGGAGAGTGTGGATGCATCCACCACCACCAGCAGCAGCAGCAGCAGCAGCTTGTGGATGGTCGAGGCCACTGTGGGTGATGACAGGTTCCTGGTCACTGACACCCAACAGTGCCCCAGCGTGATCGACAGCAGTGGCAAGGTGGTTGCTGCG
>JAHLWZ010001226.1:0-12012 GCA_020536535.1 Pelomyxa schiedti | reverse complement strand
ACGTCTCCAATCTGGACCAAGGAAGCAACAAGGTGGAGGTGCCCAAAGTGTGCCCAATTTGGGCAAAACCCACAATTTGGGCCCAAATTGCCAAACTGGACCCCATTTGACTTCAGGGTGTGTGTTTGGGGGAGTGCCAGCGGACAGGGTGATAATGTCATGCGGGAGTGGGATTGTGGTGGGGCTGGCTGTTCTTTCCGTTGTGCACTCTGGCCTTGGGATGCCCAAGATGTACCCTGGTTCGTGGAGTGATTGGATCACTGACCCTTCAAGGCCAACAGTCACCCCCACTAAAGAGCCTGGAAAAAATTTTTAAAACTTTTTGTTGTGGATTGTTACTTTGAAGATTAATCTTAAGGGTTAACAGGCCACACACTGCTCAAAATTGATCATTAGCACAGTGTGGTGGTGAAAGGCACTGCTGTGATCACACTCCTGGCTGCTGTGTAACAATCATGCCACAGGCGAAAGATCGTTTCTCCACTCACAGCATCAGTGATTGTGTGCTGTGTCTGCTTGTTGCCTGTCGTTGCAAGAACAGAAGACCCGTAGACCAGAAGCCCGCAGCCAACAGAAACATTTGTGTTTGCAGATGGATGGTGAAGAACGTGGCACGGAACCAAAGGGAGCTCTGAAAGTGGGTTGTAAACAGAGGTGGTGCGGTGCTCTCTGTCTGTGACTGCAAGGTGGGACTCATCCACAGTGCGAACAGAACCACGCGGAAACTGACCCCAGGTGGTGATCAGACCTGTATTCAAGTGAAGAAGCTGAACCAGTTTGGTGGTGTCAGTTGTTCCGGGCACTGAGAATGGCAAGTGGAATGTCTTTTCACTCCTGTTGACAAGGGGTTGAAGGGTAAATGGGAACTCACATTTCGTTGTGTTTTTGCATTCAATCACTCCATCCAGTTCCCCATTCTTTCCCATCAGTGATGACGAATAAACTGCAGGATCGGCCAGGTTGACATGGAGCACACAAATGCTCTCTGGCTTTTTCGTTGCCTTGCGTGTGAACAAAAGCTCGATCTCATCGCACTGGCTGTAAACATACTCACTCTGACCAAAGAACCTGAGGCCATAGGGCTTGCCCATCCACTGGCAGTCAAACACACACACCTCAGGCAGCTGCGGAACGCAGTCAACAACCTTCCACACATGCAGCTTCCTTCTGTTGAACAGTGCCACAACCCACTTCATGTTGCAGCAGCACAGGAACCCTGTCGGGTTCACACCGTCGGTGAAATCATTCAGCAGTCTCAGCGTGTGCTTCTTGGTCACAGAGTCGAGCACGTGGAGGTCGGAGCACCCGATCATGTCGGGCCACCGCTCGAGGAGATTATGGGATCCCAGCCACCCGCAGAACAGCCAAGGCAGCGGCTCGACGACCACGGGCTGCCCAATCAACCCAAGTGTGTGTGACACAACAAAAAACACATCCTCTTTGTCCGACCTCCCTCTCCGCATCGTCGTCGAAGACTTTGATGGTGACGGTGTGAATGTGGCTACGGTGGAAGGAGTCGGTGAAGGTGATGGGGGCGAAGAAGCCGATGAGGATGAAATGATGGGAGGAGAAGGGCGAAGACGAGGGGGCGATAATCGGAACGTGATGGAGACGGGCCTGGCTGGCCTGAGGACCCAAGTTGGTGCCAACAGATCGGAGAGGATGGGGACGGGCAGGAGACGGGCCCAGCAGCAGCAGGAGCCCGCCGACGACGACGAGGACGCGGCGGCACATCGCGGGACGAGAGACGCGCAGGCAAGTGCTGTCAGTTGCTGCCGGGCGTCGATGTCGACTTGCACAACCATCCCAAGCGACGATCCCCCTTCCTGCCGCTTCATGAGGTTGATTTTTTTTCAGAAAATTGTGGGTTTCACAGAAAATCTGGGAAGCTGATGCAAGGCAGAGTGACAACCCGATAGTGGCCACATGTTACACATTGGAAAGTGGTAAGTAACTCTCACTGCTACCACCCTGACTGTGCCGCACACATTTTAATGGAAACCTCCTAAGTAGGGTCAGTTGTGATGTCGACGAACAATACCCACAGTGACGATTTACCGTACGTTGTGACACCGTTGGTTTGCGCCCTCGAGCAAATGACAGCTCTGGCCATGGTCCCTTCGTTCGGGGCTGTGGTCGCCCGCATCGTGTGGGACCAATTGGTCAGGGACACACCCACCACGTTCGTGCTGCACGTCCAGGGCAAGACCAACCCAGAAGACGAGAGCGTGTGCGTGTGCCTGAGGGTCTCCCGGCTCCTGGGGAGCCTCATGCCCCACACCCACATCGACGAGACGGCGTGGCTCCCATAATCGCGGTGGCTGTGGTAGTCGTTGTGGGCATCAGGGAGTGGAGTACAGGGGAAAAGATGGCGGTGGGTCGTACTGGGTGGATGACAAATGGTACATAGCCAATTACCTGTGCACCAGTCTGTCTGATGGAAGCCAGTTTGGGAGGTGGAAGCTGTTGGACCCGAGGCGTCACTGGGCTCCCGTTGTTGCGGTGGTTGGCGATGACCCGGTGAATTTCCAGGGGGTGGGGGACGCGGCCAATCACAAGTGGGTGGCGACGTGTGGCTGGTTCCTAACTGAGGCGAGTGAGGAACCCAGCACCCCTTCTGCCCCAATGTTGCTCACAAGGCGCCTGAATCAGGGCACTTTTTTCAGCAGTGAGGATACCAGGGTTGTTGTGATACCACCGGCTGTGGTTGCTTCAGCACTGGGCATCGGCCTTGTGAGGTTCTCGAAATCGAGGGCTGACGAACTGCTGCTGGTGGTGAACAGACCAGGGGAATGGATGCCTTCGTTCGTGATGGTTGATGTGGAGGCAACACACTCAACTGGTTCCCTTGCTTTGATCAGCATCACCAACGTGGTGAACCCACCACCTGATTGTGTGCCTGTGTTTTTGCTGAAGAGGAGTGATGGCTCCCACACTGTGATCGCCCCTGAAGAGGCACCTTGGCAGATACTTCAAGGGATGGGGTGCTGGGGACTTGAAGTTGAAGAAGGGAGTGGTGGCAATGCAACAAAGGTGCCACTTGTGTCCCTTGACTGTGAGAACATGATGCAGTGCTCGCTCCTGAAAGGCCAAGTTCCCATCTTGCAAAACAACATCAACAATGATCACCCACCACCAGCAACATCATGGTCACTCCTGATAAGTGATAGAGTGAGAATAAGTGATGACAGGGGGTTCATTTTTCACGTCAATGGGTCCAGCATCCATGTCATTGAGTCCACATCTCACTGCACTGTGGTGACCATTGAATTCAAACAGTTCCAGTCACTAACACTCAACATTAAGTTCTCCTCTTGATTTTTCCCAACACCACCAAAGGCCCTCCGCTGAGACTGAGAGACTGACCTGCTGAGTCTTGATCATTCTCAAAGGAAAGGTCTTGGGTATCATCGCTGATCTTTCTGTGAATTTGATTTCCGAACTTGTGATCGAGTCTCGTGGCCTTGCACAGCCTGTGTTTGCAAAATCACTCTGAAGTCCACAAAACGTGTGCTGAAATGTGTCTGAGGATTCTCCTGATCGGAGGTACTTCCAAGAGATTGGTTTGTTCGGTTCAGAATAAAACGATGAAAAGCGAAAGCGACGAGAACGACGTACCATACGTTGTGACACCGTTGATTCGCACCCGCGACCAACTGTGCGCGCTGGCCATGGTCCCTTCCTTCGGCCCCGCTGTCGCCCGCATCGTGTGGGACCACCTGGTCAGGGGCACCCCCGCCACCTTCGTGCTGCACGTCCAGGGCGAGGCCCACGGCCCCACCGGCGAGAGGCCGCCGAAAGAGAGCGCGTGCGTGTGCGTGCGGGTCTCCCCGCTGCTGGGGAGCCTCTTGCCTTTCCCACCCCTGATTCCCGCAACCACGACCACCGCAACCACGATTGTGGGAGGAGCAGGGAGCGGCGACCTGGGCGTGGAGTTCAGGGGAAACTGTGGTGGTTTTCTCTGGGTGGATGACAGGTGGTACATCTCCAAGATCTACGAAGGCAGCCTTTCTGCCGGCTTCATTGGGAGGTGGCAGTTGTTCGACCCAATGCGTGGTGGGGTTGCAGTTGGAGTGGTTGGCGAAGACCCAAAGAACTTCCAGAGCTGGAAGGTGGCGGCCAACCACAAGTGGGTGGTGTCTTGCGGTTTTTTCAGGGGAAAGTCTGCACCCATGTTGCTTACAAGGCGCCTGATTCCTGGGTGCTTTATCGGCAGTGAGGATACCAGAGTTGTTGCAATCCCGCCGGCTATTACTACTTCAGTAACTCAAGGCATCAGCCTTGCGAGGTTCTCGAAATCGAGGGCTGACGAACTGCTGCTGGTGGTGAACAGACCAGGGGAATGGATGCCTTCGTTTGTGATGGTTGACGTGGAGGCAACACATTCAACTGGTTCCCTTGC
This sequence comes from Pelomyxa schiedti, assembly GCA_020536535.1. Lineage (NCBI taxonomy): Eukaryota > Evosea > Pelobiontida > Pelomyxidae > Pelomyxa > Pelomyxa schiedti. Next base: position 7,610 of record JAHLWZ010001226.1, on the reverse strand, counting down.
TTTGATCAGCATCACCAACGTGGTGAACCCACCACCTGATTGTGTGCCTGTGTTCTTGCTGAAGAGGAGTGATGGCTCCCACACTGTGCTCAACTATGAACAAGAATCTCGTCGGATACCAAGGTGCTGGGGACTTGAAGTTGAAGAAGGGAGTGGTGGCAATGCAACAAAGGTGCCACTTGTGTCCCTCGACTGTGAGAACATGATGCAGTGCTCACTCCTGAAAGGCCAAGTTCCCATCTTGCAAAACAACATCAACAATGATCACCCACCAACAGCAACATCATGGTCACTCCTGATAAGTGATAGAGTGAGAATAAGTGATGACAGGGGGTTCATTTTTCACGTCAATGGGTCCAGCATCCATGTCATTGAGTCCACATCTCACTGCACTGTGGTGGCCATTGAATTCGAACGGTGGCAATCACTAACACTCAACATTAAGTTCTCCTCTTGATTTTTTCCAATCAGTCACATGAAAATTAATTGGTTGTTGCAATTTCAGGGGAATGGTGGTGTACCAACCCAAGTGTGTGCGACACAACAAAAAACACATCATCTGTTAGCTTCTGTGGGCTCGAGAAAAAGTCCCACAGAGGAAGAAAACGAGTGAGAGTGAAGAGAATAAAAAGCTCTCTTGTTTGTTCTCGTCGTTGTTGTAAAGGGATAAAAAGGGAGTGTGTAAAATCTCGCAGAGCGGTTATGTGATTGGGTTAAAAGGCTGCAATGTTCAAATGGATTCTTGGACAAGTGTGCATGCGTTGTTGTATTTATGCGCCCAGCTGCGCTGATAAGAAATCATACCAGTGGCCAAGAACACCCAATGTTGTTTTATTTTAATTGTTCCGACCGCATTCGGATTCATCAGAAATTTTCACAGGTCGTAAAAATTACCACAGCTAGGTGACACGTACACCCGAGGGTATAACAAAACCACCAGTTATGGGACAGAATTTCTCCTCCAACCCATATGAGCCTGGGTCGGAGGCGGAGAGTTTCGCACGTCGCACACTGGAAAGCATCAAGTCGCTCAGGTCATCAGAGGGGCCATTATGGGCCAGGCTCATGAGGGCATGCGTCAAGGGCGATGTGGCCAAAATCAGGGCCGCGGCTGAATCTGTTCCTGTTGGCCAAGAACGCCAAGTTGCGGCAAGGGAAAGGTAATCGGTTCACATTGAAAATTAGTAGTTATTGCCAAATTGCAATACCGTTGTGTATTCGTTCCTTACTGTTGTACAGCTCTCATCTCAGAAATCAGAATGTGATACACGTTTGCACCCATCTGGGGCATATGGAAGGAATGAATGCGATTCTCAACACATGGGCTTCCAGAACACCCTACAACACGATGGCAACGAAAGCTGATTCCATGAAGTGGCTGGTGGATGAAGTGTCCAGCGATAATTTTACACCACTTATCATTGCGGTGAGAAACGGACACACTGATATTGTGGAATGCTTGCTTACAGAGTGGCATGCTGATACTATGTACTGTGACAAAGCTAGAGGTGTAGACTTCTTCAACTTCAATGTGCTTCATTTTTGTGCACAAAACAACCAATACAAGTGTGCCGACTTGATCCTTTCGTCATGTGATACCTCGATGAGGCTTTCCCTTTTACAATGCCTTGGAAACCGCCATGGCGAATACGGGAAGACCCCGCTGGAAATTGCAATCCTTAATTCCGACGGCTGGCATTTCCACAGATCCCAGTTGAAAACAGTTATGGCAATTGCCAATCCCAAGTGGGAGCAGCCTGTGCTATCTGCAATGGAGAAGAGGAAGCCTCTCAAATTTGCTGCTAGCTCAAGTCATGCGGAACAAATACTCGAATATCTCTGCAGTGTCTTCAGTGAAGGATTGGGGAAGGCGCTGATCATTGCACGATCCCACCACAGAAGAATTCTTCTGAAGCATCCAAAGATCCCTGGCGTTATAAACCAGCAGGTTAAATTCCATGACGGAACTCTCACACCGTTGTACTTTTCTGTAGTTAAGGGATCACTCAAAATGGTGATACAACTCCTTACTGTTGGTGCAGACCCAAATGTCGTCTGCAATCATAATGTGGGTTGGACTCTTATACACCAGCTTCACTATGACGATCGAGGTGACAGACCAATGACCCTTGCGGTTGCCACCAACCAAAAAGATATGGTGCGAGAAATGGCACGCTGTGGGGGTATCCTCACCCCTGAATTTTGCAGGGATTGGAGCAACAATGACCCAGTTTTTTCACTTGAAAGTTACCTTGATGGTACTTTTTGCCAAACACTCAGTATCATCATTCTAGTAATTGCCTAATTCTAGGGTCGTGGGAGGCACACCTAAAATCGCTCGCTGTATACCAGGCTTCTCTTCCTAAAACTCCGCGCTCTGAACTCTGTGCTTCAATGCCTCTGTCTGATTCTTTAGTGCCAGAGGCAGCAGAATTTATGTGCGAATCTCCGTTCTCATTTCTTTTTCTTATCCCCATACTGTACCATTCCCAGTGTGAATGCGTCCATCACCTCCATGATGATTCAGTACACAGCTGAAATTACCGGAGTTCTGGAGCTGCTTGATATTAAATCGCTTGGGAGGATACAACAGACTTCCAAATTTTGGTGAGCACCCTTGTCACTTTCATTCAAACATATTATTGTTGAGGTATCAAATGGGCCGATCCAACTCCCTGTGGAAGGTTACGTTTCCATTTTTGCAGTCTTTTTACTTTACTCATTCACCCCAGAGTGCCCTGTTGAACACCAGCATGAAATGGGGAAGAAAATTCCGGGATCAACTTATTCTCAGCACCCGCCTCCTTGACGATGGTTCCACCAAGGTTCCCTCCTTCTTATTTTCCTTCATTTCCACAACTCCTAAACACCCCACACCACAGTGGAAGCATGCTGCCTTCTTCTGGGTGGCCCAGAACGTATGTCTCAAGTGCAACCAAACATACAGGCGGTGTGATACGACCTACTGTGCACCCCCCAGCAGGCTGTTTTTTACCTTTACAACCGATTTCCATAAGCCTGTTCCCAAGTATGTCTACAAAGAACTCCATCATTTCTCAGCTGTGTTGCGGTCATTGAGAAAGAATAAGAAAAAGGAGGAATAGAGTAGTACCAAGAAAAAGTCTTTTTCTTTTATTGGTGAGTTCATCTTGCTACGAACGTGTTCGTCACTCCCTGTTAGGTACACCACTCACAGGAATCAGAATGATACACGTTTGCACCCATCTGGGGCTTCTGGAAGGAATGAATGTGATTCTCAGAGGACCCTACAACTCAATTGAGACAAAACATACACACAGCCCTAGTGGGAGAGAGTAAGACTTAAAACACAAACGGAAACATACCACTGTGTCCATTGCATTGTATAACAAACATGTATGTTATGTTATGTTATGTTATGTTTGTTATGTTATGTCTTAAATTTAAATAATTTAATAAAATAGATAAACAAATAAATATACCGTTGGCAGAAGCCGCCCTCACCCCACACCACACGCCCCACGCCCCGGGGCGGTCATTTTACACAGGAAATGATAGGTGACCACCCTAAATTACATCATGTGTGTCCTCTCTGTAAAATGACCGCCCCTGCCTCCAGATTTGGCGTGCTGCTGGAACCTGCTGCTGCCTCCTCCTCGTTGCTCCTGGGGTGTCGTCGTCCTCATCTTCGGCGCACCACCCCAACAAGACAGCATGTCGTCGCGGTCCACCCCCAAGTTGGTGCTCGGTGCAACAAAGTTGAAGAAGGGAGTGGTGGCAATGCAACAAAGGTGCCACTTGTGTCCCTCGACTGTGAGAACATGATGCAGTGCTCGCTCCTGAAAGGCCAAGTTCCCATCTTGCAAAATAACATCAACAATGATCGCCCACCAACAGCAACATCATGGTCACTCCTGATAAGTGATAGAGTGAGAATAAGTGATGACAGGGGATTCATTTTTCACGTCAATGGGTCCAGCATCCATGTCATTGAGTCCACATCTCACTGCACTGTGGTGGCCATTGAATTCCAACAGTGGCAATCACTCACACTCAACATTAAGTTCTCCTCTTGATTTTTTCCCAACCATGAAATGAAAAGTAATTGGTTGTTGCAACTTCTCATCTTCCATACAACACGATGGCAAGCTGAGTCCATGAAGTGATGAAGTCTCCAACCAATGTCCTTCATATTTCTGCACATACTAGCAATTGAGAAGAGGAAGCCACTCAACTGAATCATGAAGCGGGTCAGGGAGGAATTCATGCTGCCTGGTCAGTTGTTAGCTAACAATTTCTCAGAACCTTGTGGCCTCACCGTGGGGGGGGTGGACGTTGTTGTAAACCACAGCCGTATGTGCGAGCCTGCGACCAAGTTGGCGTGCTGCTGGAACCTGCCGCTGCCTCCTCCTCGGGGTGTCGTAGTCGTCCTCATCTTCGACGCACCACCCCAACACGACGGCATGTCGTCGCCGAGCGCCGACGAGCCTCGCCCCCAAGTTGGTGCCAGCCGCAACTGAAAACGACCCAACCGATGATGAAGAAAAAACTCACGACAGGAGCCAAGGCCAAAGCCAAAAGGAGAAGAAACAGAAAGAAGATAGAATCGGAACCAGAAACCCAAACCACTACTACAACTACAACTACTCCAACAACATGTGAAGCACTGAGGATGGGTGGGCATATTGTGGGCAGGCTGGTGTGGGACTTGATTGTGTCCACTGCCAGGGTGTTTGTGTTCGATGTGGAGGAGGGTGGCACGAGGTGCTTGCGCGTGAGGGTCTCACCACTGCTGCTCAGCATGGTGGGTGAGATAAGTGACAGACCGGCGATCTCGTTGAGTCTTTGTGGTGTCAGCCAGTGGGTGGACGACACCAGGTACCTCCGGCACTTCTTTCGTGATGAAACTCAGGAGAAAATGTTGTGGGTACTGCGAAGTGCCGGTGATGAGTACAGTGATGAGGGGGATGGAGTGCTGGTCTGTGAGGCGCCAGTGCAGTTACATGGTCGATACGAGGCTGTTAATTCCAAGTGGATTGTTGTGTTTTCTGGAGCCCCTGGTGATAGGGGCTCTGGGGAGAAGTTTCTTCTCCTTCACTCTTTAGAGGATAACAGCAGCTTCCATGAAATCACTCAATACAAAGTTCCACTGGAACTCACCAGATGTGATGATAGGGTTCTGCTTTTTTTCGATATAAGCTTGAAGCTCAGCAAACAAAGGCCTGATGAGCTGTTGCTTGTTCTCAACAAGAATGTTCCTACAATCACTGTGTTTGACCTGGAGCAGACCAGCACCACTGGTGCACTCTGTATTCTGAGCACCACCACAGTGTGCTCATCTCTACTTCGTCACATCTCAGACGTGTGTGTGACAAGGAAGAAAAATGGAGCCCGGTGTTTCATCTGCACAGGGTGGGTCCCAGATCCCAACAGGAATGGACGATCCAATAAAAAGTGTGGTGCTTCAGTGGAAGAGTTCAGTGGCCACGTCGCATTGCTCGACCCCTCCTTCACTCAGTTTCAACCTGTGAATGACTCTGTGTTCTTCATCAAGAATGGTGCTGAATCTGGAAAGCTCCTGATATGCGACTGCAACCACCCAACCAGCCCCTCACAGGTGGATTTATCCAGTTCTGGGATCAGATACAACACCAGAGACCTCCCATCAGGGCAGGTGTGGTCACGTGTTTCAATGGAATCTGGGTTCCTCTTCTGTTCTGACAACTCACACCTCACAGTGGTTGAACCATTTACTGGATTCTGTGTCCTCACTCCGGAATTTCCATTCTGTAACCATCTGGTCGTTACACCACGGTTGTCTTGTTGATTATCACCACACAAAGTCATAGCTTCGTTTTCTGGTTCCTTGAAATTTCCAGTGCATTGCTGTATGACTTCCGCTGGTTTACTTCAGGGAGACAGCTAGTCTGGGTCAGCACTTCGAAGATTGAATCATTTTAATCGCTCAAATCGAATCAAAGAAGGCATGCAGCATAAAACAATGAAAAGCGAAAGCGACGACGACCACGACGTACCATACGTTGTGACACCGTTGATTCGCACCCGCGACCAACTGTGTGCGCTGGCCATGGTCCCTTCGTTCGGCCCCGGTGTCGCCCGCATCGTGTGGGACCACTTGGTCAGGGGCACCCCCGCCACCTTCGTGCTGCACGTCCAGGGCGAGGCCCACGGCCCCACCGGCGAGAGGCTGCCGAAAGAGAGCGTGTGCGTGTGCGTGCGGGTCTCCCCGCTGCTGGGGAGCCTCATGCCCGCTTCCCTGATTCCCGCAACGACGACCACCGCAACCACGATTGTGGGAGGAGCAGGGAGCGGCGACCTGGGCGTGGAGTTCAGGGGAAACTGTGGTGGTTTGCTCTGGGTGGATGACAGGTGGTACATCTCCAAGGTATACAAAGACAGGTTCGGCAGCTTCATTGGGAGGTGGAAGTTGTTCGACCCAGTGCGTGGTGGGGTTGCAGTTGGAGTGGTTGGCGAAGACCCAAAGAACTTCCAGAGCTGGAAGGTGGCGGCCAACCACAAGTGGGTGGCGACGTGCGGTTGGTTCTTTGGGAGCAAGGATTATGCACCCATTTTGCTGACAAGGCGCCTGATTCCTGGGTGTTTTATCGGCAGTGAGGATACCAGAGTTGTTGCAATCCCGCCGGCTATTACTACTTCACTAGCTTCCGGGATCAGCCTTGTGAGGTTCTCGAAATCAAGGGCTGATGAACTGCTGCTGGTGGTGAACAGACCAGGGGAATGGATGCCTTCGTTTGTGATGGTTGATGTGGAGGAAACACATGCAACTGGTTCCCTTGTTGTGATCAGCACCACCCATGTTGTGGATCCACCACCTGATTGTGCGTTTGTGTTTTTGCTGAAGAGAAGTGATGGATCCCACACTGTGATCGACTCTGAACGCGAATCTCTTCGGAGACTCCGAATGGAGTGGGGACTGAAAGTTGAAGAAGGGAGTGGTGGCAAAGCAATCAAGGTGCCACTTGTGCCCTTTGACTCTGAGAACATGATGCAGTGCTCGCTACTGAAAGGCCAAGTTCCCATCTTGAACAACAGCAGCAGCAAGGACCTCCCACGAACAGCATCAAGGGCAGCACTCCTTCTGAGTGGAACACACATCAAAGAGGACAGAGGTTTCCTTTTTCACCTCAATGAGTGCAACATCCACATCATTGAATCCACATCCCACTGCACAGTGGTTACAATTTCATTCCAACAGTGGCAATCACTGACAGTCAACATAGAATTCTCCTCCTGAGTTTTCCTAAGAAACTACCAACACAAAAGTTCAATAAATCTTTCACCAAACACCCTGGCCCCAGCGCACTTTGTGTTTTTTTTCCCGAGAAGTCGAAACCGAAAGTATGGTGTTCACACATCTGCTCCAGTGTACCACTGGTGTATTTCGGGACACGTGAAAAGTTGGCTTCTCTTGCGCACTTTTCGACAAGTAAGACCTGCGTGGCTCAAGGCCTGTCCGCTGCAGTTGCTGCTTGAGGTCAGTGTGACGTCAGAAAATCAATTGTGGTGGATGAATTCGTCAGCGCTGGTGCCGCTGCAACAACACAGCACATTGGTGTTGAGGGTGCTGTGGTGGTGGCTGAGGGACCACT